>SCLD01087184.1:0-14352 GCA_004367895.1 Oikopleura longicauda | reverse complement strand
ATTATTGATGCATTTAACATTTATATAAATATAATACCGAAGTCGAGACAAAATGAAATAACATACTCGATCAGTGGGGTCTGGAATTGTGAAAATTTAGTGGTTGAAAATCCAGAAACAAAAAGAGAAATATTTTAACGACATAAATAAAGATACAGTTTAGTTGTTATGAATTCGAGCACAACACGATTTTCGATTTTGGTACTTTTATGTTTTGTTTCGATATGGCAGATTTTCTCTGTTAAACAGAGAGGGACAGAGTCTTTTGGACAAAATGAAACAAGCAGCACGCCTTCACCATCTGTCAAAGAGACCATTGTCCAAGAAATAATCGAAATACCAGTTGATTTTTGTTGGTCCACAGAACCAATAGATATTGTGTACTGGCCCGATGATGATTTTCGTGGAAACTGGAACATTGACTTATTCAAGGCATCAAACCATTCCAGGAAGAGTTGGAGACTAAAGTCTATGAAATTATACATTTTTACCAGGGCTAACCCTTATTGGTCAATTTCCAGTCTGTACCGACTCATGGAAAACTAATATCAAAAAATTTAACGAGTTTACCAGAATTTTTCAATAAGGGTTAAAGTGTTAACCCAGAAAAGATCATTATGGCAAAGTGAAGGGAATGTTATAATTTATGACGATGACATATTTTCAAATATAAATTCAATATCACGTTATTTTATACTCATGAAGCCATCCATACTGCTTTTACTTCCGGGGTTTACATCTTACTAGGGTGGTTCAATTTTTGTTAACGAAATCGGCAGCTTTTTTTTGTGAATCCTTATATAAGAGTTACTTTGCCCCAGTGATTTCATTGCAGCCGATGGTTATCCAATCATTCGAATAGAAAATACTGACCAAATGATGGATGGTGTTCCTCACCTGATCGACAGAGAACTTCTCATGGAAATAAAATCAATTCAAAAAGCATATTTGAAAAATATCATGAACCGGAAAAATCAAGGCCAATATCAGTAAGTTACCCTTTCAAATGATTTTGTGACAAAGTTCTTCCAGATTTACCGCGATCAAAGATACCAAAATAAAAACAGTTATAGAGATGAACAATAGTGATAATAGAGATGAAATTCGGAAACCACGATCATCGAAAGTTAAAATATTAAATGTGAATCTACCGAAGAATATCAGTTTGAACGCTGCAGAAGATTTGAAAGAGCTAATAACTCGTTTATATAATTCTAAATGATTGACTTAAAAACATGATATTAAAGTTGAATAAACGGTTTTGCAAAATTAAAATTTAGCTGTTAAAAAGAGGGTCTTTGAACATAGTTAAATACATGGTCTTGGCGAAAATTTATTATCCGGGCGCAATATATAAGCCTCATATTAAAAGGTTATCAGCTTGAAATATAAAAAGTAAAACTCAATAAAATATCATATTTGCCTGAAATGACGCCCTCTATATTGTTTATTCGGAGAGTCGCTCTCCTCTTTCTCCTCTAAGTGAGTAGAAAGTGATATTTAATTCCGTTATACCGTTTATTTCGTCTCGGAACTTTTTACTGTACAGAGGGGAACTTATAAGGTGTTGAAGAATTTCATGAGGCATTATCAAGACCGAAACATAATTTACAATCTTTAAGGCGTAATATAACCGATGCTTTGGGGATTTTATTTATTGTTTCGGTCTTAAAGTCTTATTTTAGATATAAAATCAATGATCATGGAATAGTTCCAAGGGTTTGCTTCCTATTGAATCCAGACTGGAGCACAATTTCTAAAAATTAACAACTTATAAGTCGAAGGTTATTTCTTATCAAATGACCTCAAGAAATAGCTGATGAACGCCAACCCTCCGAGTAACTGTTTGGGCTTCATATGAATTTCCTATCAAGATATACTAAGAAACGGTGTTTCTGTTCTTGAAACTCTAGCTTGGTTATCAGGTAAACCCTGCTGGCAAAGCTGTGTCCAGTGATCTTGATAATCGAATCGTTTCATATCATCAATAAGTACAGCACGAACATTTCCTGAATTTCAAGTTCATTAAGTAAAAACTACTGAGTTCAAAATAGCTTATGCATCACTTACCGATTATCAAAAAGCATAGGGCGAGAAACATCATCTTCACTGTATCAAGGGCAACATTTCACAAAGCAAAGGACGGCAATTAATTATGTGTTCCATAATTAATCGAGCATGACATTAGCGACTTAGATGTCTTTGAAAACTAAAAACTGTATATTTGCAGTAAAGTGCCGTATCTTTCCAGCTGGGACGGGGCGATCGATGTTCGGCTCGAGTTACTTCGGCACCGGAGTAACTTCGGGACCAAATGCTAACTTTGGTGCTTCTTGGTGCCGAACTTAATATTTTCATATTTACCGAAGTTCTATTATTGTGCCGAAATGAAACTGACGCCGAAATTAATCCGTGCCGAACTTCATGAAATTTTGGTGCCGAAGTTCGTTTCCACAGCTGGGACCCTATGTTTTACAGGTGACTCAAGATCGTTTTTGCAAAAGTTCAAACAATTAATTATTTCATATTTTATTATCCACAAGGATTGTCTGTGAATGAGGTTAAAATGCTGGTGTACGGATTATGGACATGACTTTTCAACCAATCACAATCAATCTGAATCTCAGATTTATCATTCTTGGTTGTCAAACATACCATTTAATATAGCACCGTTCATGTTAGTAACATATGTTTGAAAATTCTAGCAGGTATTTCAGTTTTGTTTAAGGACTTTTATAGGACTTTTTTCACAATTTTTTTACAGTCTAGACTTCAGTGAATTGTACTTTTACCACTGCGACCTTGAGACTCATGTTGATAGCATTTGTACTTAAGCAATATCCATTGCGTGCATGTATCGTTCAGGAATAATCTTCGGTAAAATTTTATGTCGTATTGGCATCAATAAGGATAGAATCCGATAACCGCTTTGCAACGTTCAAAACTGACTTTTTAATGAGTGATATTTAGCCCGATTTACGGGAAACTCATCAATGTAAATGGGTCCGGATTCCAGACTTGGGAAACCATTTTCGTAAATAGAGATATTTTCAAAGATATAGGTCTGAACCACCCGAAAATAGATTGCCAAATTTCGCGCTGAATTTAACTCAAAAACTTAAATTTTAAAATTTTTTGGTCCGTCCACATCGGCTTAGATCATCAACATCCAAATCTTCGATGAAATGTGAATATGAGTTTTGACGTTTTCCTAATATAATCAGTTGAACTGTCTGACAAAATGTGAAAAGATGAATTTGTTTTTGAGGAACATATCGAACATAATGATTTGGCGGATAAGCTGCTTGTTCGGTAAATAACAGCAACATTCTTTCAAATAACTGATTTCCATAAAGGCCTTTTCAATGTTCAATGTAAACAGTTTCAATTTGCGCGGCCACAGTTTACTTTTTGAAACAGTTCCTGAGAGACCTAAGAATAAGAACAATCCATCTAAAACGGGCTTTGGAATATCTTTCATAACATTATCACTAGCAAGAAGTGAGACACCAATAAGAATATGTGAAAGTACACCAGTTACTCGAGTTTCTCTGACAAAATCAATTTCTTCTTTCACGTGACCATTTTCGACAGTTTCTTTTTTGTCAGCAAGTGCCAAGGCATGAAGTGGCGAATGAGGTAGAGCACCATGAATCCAAGGAAGACCTGAATCTTTGTTTAAAAAATATCAATGATGGCGATCGAGAGCAATGTTTTCTCGGATTGCGTAGGTGTACTAAAGTGCGATTTTTTAAAAACTTACCGAGAAAAGACAAAGGAATATTGATCAGTGCGACCACAAACAAATCTAAATGATAGGCTGCCCCTTTCTGGAGTTTGTTTGATGGTGTGTTAACCAAAGCAGCGGAAATGTTTTGATCCATGAAAAAAAGTAATGAAAGACAGAATCCCAATCCGATGGCGATTCCCCAGTGTTTTGGACCAAGTACGCTCAAATCTGTCACCGTAATAGACAGCTGGTCAAGTGGAACTGATGTGAACTGTTCGAGAATAATGGCTTTGAATCCAATAGCACCAACCAAACTGAAAACAATTACCGAAAATGCCAAAGCATAATCCGAAATTAGTTCTCGAATAAACGGCTTCAAATATGGTGATTTTCTGAAATTGAATATCTGCAATCCAAGCCAAGCGGTACCAAGAGTTAAAATGAGTGCAAGCAATGCCTTGTCACGTGATGCGTTGATATCGATTGCATCGAGTTCGGAGAAATCACATCTGTTATTAACAATGTAGCTTTGTGTTTCACCTTCTTTATAAATGCAGAAACCTTCGGTCTTTTCACTGACGTCATTATCAGAACCACGCTTGCCCGTTATATTTACATAATTCTCAGTGTTGTAGTATTCTGTGAAATATCCCTCGATATGCTTTATCGCATCTGAAATTCGCATTGTGTTATTTGACTTTTTGGTGTTATTTTAACGGAGTTTTTTGGTGAAATAGTTAGGGTTTTTAAGTTAATTTTGGTGTTATTTTTGGGTGTTATATATGTTGAATTTTTGCTAAACAAAATCGAAACCAACCTTTACAAAAAGCGCAAGTGATAAAAAATCCAAATATTTCTTCGATTGACCGCGTCGAGAATTTCATCAATTTTGAAAGATTTATAAACACATATAAAAGTAGAAAAGCGGCATTCATCAATCCCACAGCACAATAAAGTGCCAAAAAAGTCACTCCTTCTTCTTTAAAGTCATCCGCAAAATCTAAAAATGTATTTGCAAATGTGAATAGGGGATCACTAGTGTCACTAGCAGGCTCTACCGAACAGCTGTTCGCACCTGTTCGCACTGTTCGACGAACTTAAAAAAATGAGCTGTTCGCACTGTTCGCGCTGTTTTGTTCGCACTGCTCGCACGTTTATTCGCAGATCGGGGGACCCTGGTCACTAGGGTGGAGCAGCCGATCTTGAACTTGCACACATTAGAGACTTTCCATGCAAAATCATATGAAAGACCGGGTGTTCCACTCTAAAATGTTACCCCATATGCATGCATGTCAAGAATGATAACCCCCTGTATAACAATTATATGTTGCTCACCTTGAATAATACTTATGTAAAGAGCAAGAGGTGCAGTTGTGAGTAGAATAACGAGGGGTTGTCCGGAGAAAAGAGCAAAAATAAGTCCGCCAGCGGCTTGAGAAATAATTGTTTTTTGTACTGTGAGAGCGCCACTAGTGGTTGTATCGTTGAGGGAACCGAAAGCAATTGATGGTAAGAGACAAGCAAAAAATAAAAACACTGTGGCTGATATTGATTTCGAAATTGATTTTAAATTATTGAGCCCATCAACAAAGTCCGAACCATAAACTGGAACTCGTCGTCTTGAATTTTTTTTAGACTTTTTGTATTATTTTTAACAGTCGTACCTGATATCACCCCAAAGGCCACGACCAACATGATAGAGGGGAATGTCTTCGACACCTGGAAGTTCTTCAAGTTCAATATTATCAGATTCGCGTTGTGAACTTTCCAATTCATCAGTCTTCTTTGCGAAATTCGAATGGAATAAATCTGACGTGATGACGTCATCCAAGTCAGAAGCGAATCGCTTTTAGAATTTTACCAAATGTCGTTTTAAATCGGTTTTTATCCGTTATTCAAATTATTAGTTAAAATCATTCCTGTGATGAAAATAATGTTGAAACACTTCGTGCAATTTCAAATGAGTTTTTGGTTGCTTTTGTTGTTAAAGGGGCAAGTATCAGAATCAAAAATCTGACACAGCTGGCGTGACCTATACGATCAGACCAATCTTGAGGTACTGCAAGACGACCAACCATTACTGTTGGCTTTTTGACCAATGGAACATTTCCTGAAAATAACATCATTCAAAGTGATAAAAAAATGTTGAAATTGAGTTTATTTAGGTCAATACACCAGGAGGTACTACTGGGAGAGTACTAAAAATTTTAGTCTAAAATAATTTGTGCCCACCCAAATTAAATTTGAGAAAATGTATCATGATAAACATTGTCCGTTATATCCATATAAGAGCATTCTGATCAAAACAAGTCTATATTAATGAAATTTTAAACACTTTATAATTGCTAAAAAAGTTATGTAGTTTAAAAATTTTATCGAGACTCATAAAATTGAAAAAAACAGTGAAAATATCATCATGAGTCGTTTTTTAAAATATTATGTTATTTATATTTACCGTATATTGAGACCCACGACGACTGGAAATTGATTTGGTTATGCTGAATGTCAATCCCTTGCATTGTTTCGGTCATGTAAGAATGCGAATCTTCTTTCGCCGGAGAGCCAGATGTAAAAATAAACGGTGCCAGTTCTTCAAATTTAACCAAATTGCTTGCTTAAGTTTAGTGTTAAAAGCTGTTCAAACCTAATTTCATCATTTAACCATCACTTCTAGTTATGATTGAATATGGACGGGGTCCAAGCTTAACATTTGAAGCTGATAATTTTATTTAAATTCTAATCGAATTGATGGGAAAACATCTGAAAATATATCCACTGAAATTATAACAAAGGTTGCCAATTACATGCTATAAGGTCAAAACTCTTTTTTGTCTTGCACAAAATTAAGTTAACACAAAAACATATTTTGATTAAAAATGGGAACTATCAGAGCGTTATACCTTGTAATCCTATGACCTGGAAATAATGGGTATGCAAGGACTTTTTTGTGGGCTATGAGACTATAACTTACAGACAACCAGTTCTTTGATGACATCGGTGAGCTTGGTCGATTTAATATTGGCTTTAATTGTGGCATTCTTTAGAAAATGATCAACATCAAGTGCTGCGCGAGCCTCTGTTCCAAAATTCTTAGCTGGAACTTTAAACGTAACAGTTTTCACCAAATGTGTTTCAGGTTCTTCAATTTCGACAGAAACTGGTTCGTCATCATTCAAATCTTTTCCACGAGGAATTTCTGGTTTTTCTATAGGTACATCACTCTGCATTTCTGCATCTGAGAAGTGTTCTGAGCTTCCTTCTGGTGATTTTCTTGTATCGTTAACATTTTGTTCGATTTCAGTTTTCACTGACTCGCTTTTTGTCTCTGTATTGTCTTACAATGTTCAAAAACTTTCTTACAATTTTAAATTTAAATACATTCTAACATAAACGATAAAAATATATGATTTTTAAGCAAGTGATCATTTCCTTGAGATGAGTTTTGCGCAAAGTCTTCAGCAGACTTGGTTTCAGCAGACTTTGTATCAGCAGACTTAGTATCAGCACCCTTTGACTGCATTTCGAAGCCGCCTATTCCACCATCACTCATTCCGAACCCGGTTCCAAACCCTTCACTCATTCGAATCCGTTCTATAAACCACTTGTTTAATTTCACCGTGGTAATTCAACCATTTAATCTATTAAGTAATCCGGTCATTGACCACTGGTCATTCACTTTAATATAAAAATGAATTGGCTCAAAACTATATATTGAACAAGATAAATCTATAATCTTACATCCAATTTTTGTTTGATAATTTCTCTCTGATTGATTAAAGTGATGGCCACTCCCTTATAACATTTCAAAGGGAGAAGGACACTGAGAATCAACCACGTTAGACCAAATTAAAAAAAAACTTCACGATTTGATTGGACCAAACTGACAATATTCAGTTGTATTAAATTGCTTTGATGTCATTCACATAGAAAATGTTTCGGTGATCAATACAGATTTAAAATATTAAGTCTACCAATGATAGACTATCAACCATACTGAAGGGGCCTGAGTCACATAAGAACTTCCCATTTTCTTCCCTGCAAAAAACGATTCTGAAATCAAACCATTCTTCAATGGAAATAACGATTTGATAAAACAGTATATAAGTGATATTTATTAAAAGGGACTCTTTCCACAATTGACAAGTGCCCGAAGCATTATTCCATTAATCACGTGGCACCTGATACACAACTGATAACATGACCCCATTTCAAAAAGCATTTATTTTTTCGAAAATTTCAACCCCGTTTCTCTTTGGTTAAAAATTTTTCATCATATGCTGTTCGGCGAGAAGCTTCAGCATGAGCGTTTGACCATATTAAATGTAACGAAACGTCTTCCCATCATCTAACCCTCGTGTTCTTAATGACCGTTTTCGTTCTGCAACGGTTGAGTGCTATTAGAAAAAACTTACTGTATTGTTGAAAATGCCAAAGTTTACATTTTTTTGAACAATAGATTATTGACAAATCACTCAGTTTCTAATAGACGTCCACAGTTTGTATCAGTTTCACATTTTTGTTTAATGGGCAATGAAACTGAGTCACAGTCTAAGTGTTTTTCATAGCTAGCCGTTTTGAAATAACTCTTCATATATCCGTCTATATAAAATTATATTATACTTACGTTTTTACATTTCAGTTTTTGGCTGAGAGATTCACAGATGATTTCTAAGTGATACGAAGCCGGGTTATCATTTCTTAGAATGAATTGTATCTTCAAAACAATATATTATACCATGAAAATTTCTTTCAAGCTTTTATCGCCAACCACCATCGTAAATATAGATACCATGGTATGTACCAATTTACTGAACCGGAAAAATACACCTCATTGTCCTCACTGTCCTGACCCGTCCAAATATTCTGACTTTACAATTTATATCTCGATAATTTTGGCTCTCTATATATTTCATGAAAAATATTGATGATGATCGCATTAACAAGTACGTTTCATTTTTAGATATTATGGACAGTTTTTTACACGAGATGCTAAGCCAAATCGTTCTGGGAGTCCGTTAGACTTAAGTATTAAAGTTCAAGTGTAAAATATATTTTTGTATAAACCAATTCTGTGGTCATAGGTGAATTAAAGCCGCTTCATTACCCGAATCTTCGCGTTTGGAAATGATAATTTAGTATTTCTCTTTGAGTGTATTCAAAAAAGCTTAAAATCTTAACAATGGTATATTCGATTTTCTAGCATAGATCAGATTAGATTAGTTTTTTGGTGCCCAGGATCCAATTTAATCTTAAAATAAAATCTGCCATATAATAGACCAAGACAAGGTACCTTTAAACCGAAACTTTAACATAACACCAAAATGAATTCCATTTTATAAAATCGTTTTATTCTCTTCGCTAAAATGTGTTTTTTTACGATTGTGATCTCACGATAAGTACCACATATGTTCCGGCTTCTGGAAAGACTCAGCTGTAAACTATCCAATTTCCGTATTTTCTTAACTGACAGACACTAAAAACTTACGCAAGGCAAAGTATTAAAAAGATAATAGACTTTTAAACTTCCATTATGTCTTTCCAAAACGTCTGGATTATATGAATGCACTTGACCGAAGGAAATTACAAATTTTGATGAATAGTTTTTTTATTTTGAAGAGAATGTAATGTGGCATTTTGGTTTAACTTTGAATTTCAAAGCTTTTAAAAAGGGAAACTGAATAATTTTTATGATACAATGTCGTTTTGAATAGCTTGTGTAAAGGTCACACCAAAGATCCATGTTCCAAACACAATGAAGAACACTCCAAGGACCACTTGGAATACTGCTGTGCAACTATAACAAAATTTTAAAATTCACGACTCGTGAATCACGACCAGACTCTGGTCACCAGAGCTTTCAAAGACCCGTAAACCATTGAACATGAAACTTCAAAGATGGGAACACCCTTGGCTTTTGCATCGCCAACCTGTTGCCCTTCTTACCCTTGTATTGTGAGGTCAAATCGGTATTAGGCTGAGCTTTCTACGATCCAGGTCGTATAGTGACGTCGCAATGTTTGCAGAACGTTAGTATGGAAAAATCCCACAAAGCTGTTTAGGTCAAAGTTTCGCCGATAAGGGTTCATCTTATATTTACAATCAATAAAAATAAATTACCTTTTATGCCAATTTATACGGTCGTCAACAATTAGTTGCAAGATAATAAGTCCAGGAAATATCAGGATAAAGAAAGCCGCTAGTGAGCCAATAACGGAAATGACATCAGTTATATTTGGGATAAAAATTGCAAGCAACAACGCAGTAAGAAACCAAATAAAAGTTGCGACTACTCTTCTTCTCAATTCAGTTTTTCGTTTTTGTTCGGATGTAATGTTCAGTTCGAACGCGTCAAGACCTGTGATTGAAAATAATGCCGCACGGCCACAGAAATGCAAAATCGGATAGCTTGTAAGCATAGCAACAGCCATGAGCACACGTGCGGCGATAACAAGTGGGTCACTCGCACTGTAAGAAACCAGAATATCATTGTTAACATCTGCACCAAAGGTCAAATAACCAAACGTTCCAGTTAGGGTGTACACAATACAGCAAAGAATTAATGAAATTGTCACCACTAGAAATAAGTTTAGAATCCTTATAAAATACTTTACAACTCACCAGTTAGCCACGAATTTGCAGATTTTTGACGCATGGAAGCATAAACGGGAACAGCAGAAACGTGGCACTGATATGCAAAAAGTAAAGAGGGAATGGCTGATAAAAGTGACGTGAAAGATTGAGGTTTTTCTGGTATATTTATATTATGACTCATACTGCATGACTCAGCCCGATTCAGTAAAAACTAATAAAAAATTCTGGAAAACTTGTCCAAGGATCATACCTAGATTATGGTCAAATAGACGAGTTTTGCAAGACTTGGGCTGAGACATGTCACGAAGTCATAGAAATTATTATAAAGTGGTATCACTCCTTAGAATGATGAAATCATCCGATAAAATTTCTGGTCTCAAGTTTTTAAAGAAACTGAGTCAACTACTGAGGAGTCCTCGGCGAGGACATGTGCTATTCGATATTTTTGACGGTTTTCGATATTATCGACTCGCTCCGATTTATAGGCTCTTAGTCTAACGGATATTGCTAGAAATACTTTCACCTCGCACAAAAGTTATAGATGCACATTAAGTTATAGACGCTTACCTAGTAGGGCTGCATGACGAAGGAACCCAATATCCTTTGGAAAACACAGCGGAAAAATAAGCGTAATTGATAATATTGAAATAAGAAATTGTCGACTGAGGTACCATTTGTTAGCACCCAAGAACAATTTCAAAAGTAATACAACAACCATAAGTATAAACGATAATAAAAATCATTGATAATAAACCAAACTTTGGTCCAGCCATGTGTTTTACCACTTCTTGGTAGGTTGTAACCGAATGTTCACGTGATCCTGCAGCCAAATAATGAAGTCCAACTGTTGCTAGTAACATGACCGCAATCTGCATGCCGAGACAAATTGGCCAACCACCCGCCATCGCATAAGCATGTGGAAAATTCAAAAGACCTGCACCTAATGCTGCATTACATACGATGAAAATAGCGCCGAATTTTGATACACCTTGTGGTTCGTCATCTTCGGAAAATTCATCATCATCTCCATTTTCGACTACAACAATAATTGAATCTCGCTTTATCGGTGATAAAGGGACATTTCTGGACAAGTCAGTTTTCTGTACGGCGAAATAACTTATTTCAAATAAGGCTTCGATGACAAAATTGTTTCAAATAGGAAGACATTTTAAAGTGGGGTGCCTCTTACCGATGATCGCCGTCTCTTTACTCCCACACGCGGAATTCGGACCAAATGACCATCGGAATGGCGCATCCCACTTTATGCTTCAGTGTCAAAAGGGAAAAATTACATGTGACTGTGAAAACCAACGGAATGAGCTTATTTGATTGACACTAACGATTTAAAAACTTACCGAGAAAGGCAGCGGATGTGTTCATACTCCCATCATTATTATAAGCTAGGTCTGACTCCGACATTATTTCTCTAGCGAACCCTCAAATGTAGTTTTCACTAATTCTACAGGTTATTAAAATTGTTTTCCCACCGACCCTGAACTGTCTGAAAATGTGCCATTTCTGTAAGTCAATAACTCGAAAATTGCAGTCAACAATACGAAAAATTGTCTTCGAAATAAAAATTTAATTTTTATTAACAGAAAGTAGGCAATTTTTTCGGTTTCGGGATTTCATTCGGTCCAGGATTTTCGGGTCTTTTCTCGGATTTATCAGGGTCCGGCGGTTATAGATGGTGACGTAAAAAGTGTTCGACCAGGTGTTCGACTCTAATGTGTCACCACTCGGTCCGGGGATAATCATAAAACCATCCTTAGAGAATGATGTACAAAGAAAAATGCTTCGATTTCGTCTTTTTGCAACTTCTCCCTATAAGATCTATTCAACCAAGGCACCTCCATGCCGATCTTTGGTTCTAGTTCATTTAGTAACACTTCGACCTTTCTCGTTTTGGCCTTCAAGTCGACTCGAATGACTTCTCTTCGATTTTCCTCTCGAACAGGACAATAACCACGTGACCAAAATCGTTGAGGTTCTGCCTGTTCAAATAGAAAATCCTGAAATTCTTGAAGCTTCATTTCTCGTTGCTTTATGGCATGGGCAAGATCACGCCACAAAGCACCTGCACGGGCCATGTACTCATCATCCTGATTTGCGTAGGCTGCTGACAAGGATTCCCTGAAACATAATGGCTATAAAGGGAATTAATATCAGGACTTGCTCACATAAGAGAGAAAGAGGAGGTCAACTCTCCGAATATGCAATATAGAGGGCGCAATTCAGCTAATCCTGATATTGATTAGCTTTATGGGAGTTAGGTAATCAATAGGGATGACTCAAAAATTGCATGATAACTCACTTGATATCGTCTGAGATAAAGAGTGCCTTCCAAGCTGCATGTATTTGACTCCAGCTGGACGCAAGAGATTCGTTCGTTGGTATTGTTGACTCAAAAAGGTTCCAAAAGTTGTCCGAATTCAGTAAATCGTCCTAAAATTGGGGATATATATTTCTGGTACCAATGTTTATAGACCATAAACTACGGGCCATGGTCCATGGTGGAAATTGCGCTGAGGATGGTACCCTAGATGGGGTTTGTTGAAGTGATTTAGGTGAAATTCTTCATTTTATTAGGTGTCATATCATGACTCATATCATATGCCAGACGAGCAGTTGGACTCCCTTTTGGTCACTTTGAACATGATTCATATTAATCTTTTGGATTTACCTGGTCGGTTGGAAACAATTTCCCAGATTTGAGCATCTCTTCCAATTCTCTAAATGCTTTATGTTCAACATTTTCTGGTTTTACATCTAGTTGGGCTTGTTTAAATCTTTCTTCTTCGATTCTTAAAATTGCATTAGATAAATAAGTATTCTTTGGCAATTTTCATAACACCCGAGAAAAACATTCAGAAGGAGCTTAATCGGCATTGATTCTGGAATCCATATTGATTCATAAGTTATGAATCATAACTTATGAGTAGCGTGTTTCTGATATAAACGGCAATTTACTCGGCCAGAAACAGGCTACTTATGAGTCATAAAAAGGTTGATTGTACTACCTGCGGTTATAGTCAGCGATTTCTTTCTTGACTTCAGCTTCAGCTTCTACCGCTGTCATTGTGACTTATTATGGGATATTTGAAATATATTTATAAAAAATTTCTCAATCAGACAGCATAAAATTTATACGATAAATTTGTACCATGTAAGACTCCGTATCCTTTCTGCTTTGGAAGGCCAAGTTCATCTTGAAGTTGTTCAATTATTTGGGAACGACAATGTCATCAATAAAATATTTATCGACTTTGATTCGTGATGGAATCGCTGGAGCAGGGTCAACTGGTAAAATATTATCGGTCACTGGATCGGTAGGTCGGTCAACATCGATGATTGATTCTAC
This sequence comes from Oikopleura longicauda, assembly GCA_004367895.1. Lineage (NCBI taxonomy): Eukaryota > Metazoa > Chordata > Appendicularia > Copelata > Oikopleuridae > Oikopleura > Oikopleura longicauda. Next base: position 670 of record SCLD01087184.1, on the reverse strand, counting down.
AACAGACTCATCTTCTAATTTATTCTTGCTGATTTTTGGTAATTTTGAAGACCCATTTAAAAGCGGATGTTCATCGCGAAATGCGTCATCTGTTTTGTGCTTTTTTAAACAATAAAAAATCTAGAAAAGTACGATTTTTGATCAAAATTTACTTTTTACTATTTTTAAGTAAACAATTTAAACTCAAATCAAACAAACTTTAGTTTTAGCTGAAGATAAAAGCCCGCCTATCACAACATTTCCGAGTGGCTGATTGAAACAAGGACCTGGATTTCGAAATTTTTGACATTTTTGATTGGTTGGTGACTTTCTTGAGTCGTTTTCGAAGTTTACTTTTAGATCGGAAGCGGATTGAGATCTCTCCATTTGACCTTTTTCTCTTTACATACAAATCCATTGATAAATAATTTAAAATCCAATCCAGTTTCTATGGTAACAACCCCCTCCCCCTAAAAATGAACCAAACCTTACCACAATTATTATTATAACGAATTTTAACAATTGTGATACATTGAATGAGTTAATTAAGTTTAAATTACGATTTTAAATTATGTTTGACCTTGGGGCAGCTAATATTTATCAAATCGTTAAAACGCTTTGCGGTGCGCAACTTTGATCTTACCAGCACGACGTAAAAAAGATCATTCAGTATTTTTTTCTTTCGAAAAAA
>SCLD01087173.1:0-14362 GCA_004367895.1 Oikopleura longicauda | reverse complement strand
TTCTTCGGTTATTCTCTGTGCATAACTTTCTCTCTCTGTTTCTCGTTCAGCTTTTTATTTTGTTCTTTTTCGGTTTGCGAGTGTATTGAATGTGTGTACTAAGCTCCGGCCTCTCGCCACTTATCCCAAAAGTGAAGAAGGTGGAGCCTCCTCCTCTCTCAAACGGCGAGAGCTCGCAACATCCATCACCTGGGTGAGTCGCTTGGGGTGGCGCTCTATGTTCTACTACTACTATGTGTACGATGTGCTAGTTGATGAAGTCATCTTTTTGATTGTACAGTAAATCATGATGATGATCAAATCAACCATGATCATATCAAGAAGCAAACCAGCCGTAATCCCTTCCGCTGTTTGACTTGCACACTAATTGATCTTGAACATAAAATAAACAATTTAGAATTGCTATTACGCTCGTAATCACTCGTCATAATTCTCCCATGGCGAAAAATAGTGAACGGACAATTAACTACACATTTACGGGGCGTTAGTCGTCGTGCTGGACACTTTTAGTGTATCGCGGCGCGCGGAATGTCGGAATGTCGGCGAAAGGCGCTTGCCTTTCAAACCGCTAAGTCAAAACACTGATTGACCCGAGAGAACACAAATTTGTTCGTGTCCTTTGAAGACGAACACGAGAAACAAAATGGGCACTTGTGTTTTCGGTGTTTGTGGTTCCTATCGAAGCGTTTTTTGTGGTGCCGAAAAACTATATGACAGATGTCTTGTGGCATCTAAAATGGTGTCTACTAGTAGTATATACTGGCTGTAATGTGGGAACCTGTGCCCACTTTAGATTCCATCACCCACCAGGTGAAATGCATTAGATCCAGCCATTAGGTCATCCAGCTGCGTCGTCGAAAAATGCATATATTTCACGTCATGGGTGATGGTAGGCCCAGATAATCGAGATCCTTTACGATCGAGCGAATTTTGACTGAAAAGATATACATTTATGCATTGTCATTTAGCGATAGAACCAAATCTATGATTTTGACGTCGAAAAACGGTACAATTATAGCGCTCCGGCCGGGGCCAAGAATGCACTTTGAAACATTCTTCACATCAAATCATCCCAAAAATCGAAAAAAAGGGTTGAAATATTTTGGCCGACCGAGCAAAAACCACGCTTGACCCCCGGCTGGCACATGGCCAGAGTAAATCAGGCAAATGAGGTCTTTTGTATGATTTTGGTTTGGAAATACGAATTAAAGTTTTTCTGTCGATTTAATCGAAGTCCAATAGACTTTCGGACAAGGTCAATAGTGTCCCGGCGAAAGCGCGACGAAATGTACAAAATGGGCGCGCGTTTGATTGGGATCAACCTTATTCTAATTATCTGGCCTTTGACCATTTCCGTGGTTAATTGATAATATGGCCTTTGTCGGTCGCGTTCCATTTATGTTTTTGGTGAGATTGATTATAGATTAGATTTATGCGGAAGTGCATTTTAAGTACAAGCCTCATTCTGAATCAACGATGGGCAAACAAAAGTGAAAGAGTAGTTGAAGCTAAGTCAAACACTTTCAATATTTAACCATTGTTCAAGTTGTTTATTCACAAGCTGGGTCAGAGCAACAAGGTCAATTATATGTCAAAAGTGGTTGTCGACTCTATTGTTACTGGTTTTGAATAGTTTTTCTGCCTAATAGTATTAACAATTCAAATCTGATTATTGCCAAATGTTTGAATAAGCTCAAGTTGATGATGATTTTGAGCCGAGCAGATGGCATTTATCCCCAAATAGATCCGTTTGTAATGTGGTTCACCCCGCCCCTAACAACCCCGTGGATGAGCCGCTTATCAATATGACAAGATCAAATGTAGAACGCCGCCGATACTAACCCTATACCTCACTTTAAAACCACTTTTACCTTTTTGTTCTTATCACATTCAACTATCAGTTCGACCATTCACCACGTTGCGTATATATCGGGTTAAACAGGTCTGCAACGTGTTCATGTACTAACTGGTCTGCATCGAATTAGTGGTATGAATTCATTTGGAACATCTCAGCTGATTAGGTTAATCGAAATGCATCTAAATCCAATGCTACAACCATTTTTGAAACACGCGCCACAATGCTGTTTTTAAAGTGGTGCCACACAACCAGTGCACCACTTATATTCATTTCCAAAGCCCTTTAAAAACTAATAAAAAGGCGAATTATGTTTACACAGACCAGGACATTATCAGGTGCTTTAGAAAACATTATGTCAAGCACATTGCGGTGACTCTCTGGTTCCCATATTTTGTTCAAGGCTCCTTGAACTTGAGAGACTGGTCAAATTTGTTGCGGTAATGTTGTCCCCATTTTGTGGCAGGCTTATCAATCAAGCCTGTCCGTGTCACCGGGTAAACTTGAGCGATATATCTAAAACAAATCAATATCGCACGACTGGAAAAGGGATGGAAATATGGAGCAGGTTGAGTGATTTCGATCAAACTGCAATTTACGCTGTCAAACTTTCACTATTCTTGGATTCGAGTCAAGTACACTTAGGGGCACGCAAATGTAAAACAAATCATTCGCAAACGAACGAACGAAGAAGCTGCGCCGGAAGCAGTGTAGTTTTAAATTCGTGCAATTTTGATCAGATTGGCACGGAAGTGGAAAAATATGAAGTGTGTATGCAGAGCTACCGGAACTGGCGACATCTGAGCCGATAATAAAACTTTTTTTCTTCTTATCGAACACTTGTTTCCAGACTGTTTAGTGCTAATTGAGGCTTAGCTTCCGGGTTTCTCCTAGTGTTTTTCTTTTTGTCGCGACAGTGTTTGTTATTTCTGGGGGTTTTTAATACACTTTATTCTAAAATGAACTTGTGGTGGTGGCATCACTTAATCTACATCAAGATATGGAAGAATAATATGCATAGAAACGGTAATGATATGTTGTGTATGTACATGTCTACATATACACGTCAAAATGTCATTCAAATTAAGCATGTTGACTTCTTCATTTTCAGCCATCTATCGACGCATCTTCTTCTTTTGAAATGAAAAAGCCTGGAAAGTGGACGTAATAAAAGCCGTTTGATGTTACACTAATCCGGAAAAGGGTATTTACGTCACCGACACCTGATTTCGGATCTTATTGAAAGTGTCCATCAATAATGTGGTATTATGATTATTTGAGTGAATATTTAGACGTGGCTGCATTCAACAAAGGTGCAATTCATCAACCCCCGTATCGTGTTTGATGTCGCCCGCTCCGATATGGCAGTGTACTCGGGGATCAATACACAGACGGGTGGAGTTTGAGACGGTTTAGGTGCAATTTATCACTGCAACTGAAAGTTTTCTTATCCGATATCTCCCTTTCATCTGATGTTTGAACACACACACGCACGTAGGGAATCGAGACATCTTTTTATAGCCACTATATTAATAGCAATAGTGTACATAATATGAGTTATACACTCAGAATGGACCGTTTTATCAGTTTTTGATAGCAATCACTGTATTTACCGTGCGTACGATATCGCCAGACGGGTAAATAATAACGAATGAGTCAATTAGGGCTACCGGTGGCTGGCGATTTCGAATCAAGTGCGTGGAAACATTTTTCGCCTCGAAATTCGAATCCGGTTTCCACCAACTGATTATTTATTCATCACACTTACCGGCAAATACGCAAATTAACTTGTCCAACACAAAATTGTATATCGATAAATCCAGTCTAGTCACACAAAATGCATATTGAGTGCCCAGCGGCACATTAGGAAGCAGTCGATCAACTTTTGGCCTCGATATATGTGCAATTTAGAAATCGAATTTTCAGGCGAAGACAGTGATCATGGTAAGTTGAAATCGGGAACGTGAGAAATGCTCCCCAGTGGCAAGATGTGTAACCAGCCAATAACGGCAAAAGTATAGCACAGTATGTCGCGTCGTAGACTACACACATCCACTTAGTCAAAAATTATTCAACCCAAATTATGCGCGCTTTACGTCAATGCCGACGAGCCGATGCCGAGTAAGTGATAGTGACTGGGGAGTCGTTTGATTTTGGGTCGGCATGTTCAACATAGTGAGGTCACCTTTATTATGTTATGCCATTTTCAAGTGACCGACGCGCCACAAGTTCACTATCAACGTCCAAACACGCTTTTTGCTTGAGTCGCCCCCTGTCAAGCGTTTGTCAATGTCAATGGCACACAAAGCTAAGTACACATGAAAATAGTGGCCTGGCCGGCGCGACCCGAAAATATGATAACGGTATCCGGCCCGTCCGGGTGGTGGGGTGGATAACAGAAATATTGATATTACGGACAAACATATATATAAATGTAAAGTGGCGGTTTGTGTCAAAGAGAAGGATGGGGATTTCGGTTGCCGCAAAGGTCAAAAAGTATTATTTACTGTTTACCAGCTGTTATGTGTCTGGTGCAATGTTCTATACACCATAGAGGCGCTGGATCTTATTAGTCACCGGGGATTAGCATATGGATATCGCCGTTTCCGATCCCTCAAATACCCACGACCAGGTCGACCTGGCGGCTTTTTTCACGCCTCTAATTCAATTGAAAAGTACCGGAACCAGTGAGTCTCGCATAGTAGTATCGCCTTCGCGCAAATACGACAGGACGGCACCAACGGTGAACGGTGAATGTTCTGATATCATAAGCATATAACGAGATGACAGTTCGCTTAATCCACAGTCAAATATCACATTTAATATAAAGTTGGATCAATTGTTAGCCCATCTTATCAATCAGTAGAGTATGTACAGGACAAATACGCTCCATTTCCTCGTTTTTATTATACCACGATGAACTAATGTTTGCTCCTCATACACCCGTTTCCGTTTGAAACTAACTCATTTTTGGAAAACAAAGTCTAGTTTACGGCGCATCGATGATACAGCTAAAATTGCAAGCCGCTAAATGGCTTTGTCAAAGCAGCGCTAAAAGGGGACCTAGGGACAATAATTAGATCCAAATATTTTCATTTCCGTCACTTTTATTGATGGGACAACTTGGCACACTGGACCACAGGCTCATTTATTGACAAAATCGTTTTGATGCCTTTGCCTCACTTTTTGACGAAATATGGGCCACTTGTTTATGGTGAAATACAAAGTTAAACAAATTGACTAGCATTTCCTGAATACTGAAATTTCACACAAAAATAGGATGTTCTCACGGTGGTGGAGTGGCGGAGGTAGCGTGAGTTGTATTCACGTGCCACCAGTTCTAAGTCAATGTTTGGTAAACACTTTCCACCCAAACGCCAAATCATAGGCTCATGAAGTGCGAAAAATGATTAGTCAAGGCGCCAGGTTTACCCGACAGTGGATCGAATAATGATCGGATATGGCGGGTTGAGGGATTGAACACACCGAGTTCAGCCCTTGGCCATCAAAACCTCTCGCAAACTCGGTGCGCTCCGGAAATGCAAACTTAAAAAGTGATTATTTCACTGTCTAGACTAAATTATAACACACATACATGCTAATTATAAACTCTTTTAGAGTTCAAGGTCAATATTTTGACAATTTTAAACCTCTCGTAAAATAAAGTAACGCCAACCGAAAATAAACTGTCAAAAGAATACACACTAATCAAACGGTTACTTATGGATGAGTGCGCATTCTCATTATCATCTCTCACTTCTATCCATATTGTTCAGTTTTTCGTCAGTTTAGAGATCGAGCATATTTTATGCGAAAACGTGACTTTTTCAAGGTCATTTATCTTAGATCAAGGGTATTGCAGCGAATGAGTGATACAGGGAGCCCGGGCTTAGTACTAAACTTGAGTTAGAGTTGAACTTGAATTTTAAAGACAAAAATGCTAGAGCCCTGTGAATAAAGAAAGAACAGAAAACGAGGAAACTCGCACCCAAACGGGATCAAACAGCTTGCACAGTAACAACACTGTGAACAACAACGGAAACAACAATCACATGGCAAAAGTGGAAAAGAAGAAGAAGAGCACGCGGCGCAAGTACGCAAATAAGAAACTGCTGTTCAGGTTTTTGTCAATCACACGTTAAATTAAGGCTCAAATCAACGGTCAATCGCGTTTTCAGCAGTTCATGCGACGACACACCGCAATCACCTTGTCAGGGATAACTGAATGTTACACTTTTTGGAATGTTGTTTTTTTATTAAATGGCTTCAAAAATCCGGAATAGTAACACGGCTAAACCTGATCTAAAGCACATACCAAGCAGTGGGCTGCCCCTGGAAGGGCAAGATGAAGGATCATGCCAATCACATTCGAAAGTGCCCGCACCGAACAACAGAAGCGGAAAAGCTGGACATGTTAATCAAGAGCGGTATTTTATTTTTCTAGGACTTTTAGTATCGATCCAATAATCAAAAAATGTATCCATCTGTAGAACGCGAAATTGAATCAAACAACTCACGCCTGTTGGAAAATGTAATTGACTTTCTCAAGTACGAACACGTTGACTTCTCGGGTAAGCTACTCAGTCTTGGTTTCTCTCTAAAAAGTTATTCGACCAGATTTAACACTCGAACAATCGAGTCGGTTTGACGACACCGAGATTGACTCTGACGTTTTGGAGTTCGAGAGCGAAGAATTCCGCGCAGTCGGCCACTCGTGGAAAGTGGTGATTGAAATCAAGGAGGCAAAATCTAACGATCCAGACATGTCGTTCTACGTTCGCCTATGTAACCCATCATCGCGAAATACCTTTTACAATAAGGTGAGTTTTAGTTTGAACGTCGTGTTCAACTCAAAGTTGTTCAGGTTGCCTTTCATTTGACTAACTCGAGCACCACTGTTTGGCGCATCACACCAAAAGCATGGATTCACGAGTTTACCCAATCCGCCTCATCCTCGCCACGATACCCACTGCCGATCAGTATGATTTGAGCTAAATAGAAGCAAAAATGATTATTTTACGTTTTTTATAGGCTGTAAAGAAGACATCAACTGCATGCTGAGTGAAGACGCGGTCTACTTCCGGCTATTTCTGTTCAAGCACGTTTAAATTAGGGACACAAATCACTTTAATTGAGTAGCTGTTTCACCTCTCACATCACACACACAATTAATAAAACACAAAATTATAACCACATCTGTTTACAGCAAAATTGGTTCAGACTGGGTGCGAATGATCGCAGATTTGACCTTTGACCCTTTTTGTGTGTAGTCGTAAATTTGGATATGAAATTGAACTGTAGTGGGCCTGGTCTTTCGTTTCGTGAGTTTTGGCATCAATCAGCCTTGTGCATGCGTGTGTGTGTGTATGCGTATGTGTTGTGCCGTGCCCAAGCTGATAAAAATGATAAAACGAATAGAGGGGTTAGATGTGGCTGTATAATTGGGGAGAAGAGACATTTTGCAGCTAGGTCAAGGGTCGATAGAGCCACACTACATGAGTTTCTCACATTAGGGTCAGTTGATCAAATAACGAGAGATCCCACATCCCCAGCTGACAAATCACTTCATTCATCGTCACCCCTTCTCATACAGATATGATGATGAACCTTTGAAAGTAACAAAAACGAGAGAAATAATGAAGCGAATGATGCGTAAAGTTGGCCGATCCCTCAGTCGGGATCGGTTTGGCCGGCCAAAGAATTCAGGTGAAGTTTTCCCTCGAATTCTAAATTTTAAAACACATACAAAATAGGTTCGAAAGAAAGTCTAGACAGTACACTGACACATCAAAGTGGCGCATCTCGTGGTGGTGCCAGTGTTGGCAGCAGTGTTCGTCCACCACGTCCCGAGTCAAAAATGTCGACCGGTTCCAATGATCCGAGTCTAGTTCAAATTGGCGGCGGTCGCCTGTCACGCTCAAGCTCCTTCTCAACCATCAACTCAATCGGCTTCGAGCGCTCGGCAAAGTCGCGCTCGTCCTTGCGCGACGGTTCACTCACTCGGATTAAGAATTTTTTCACGAAGCAAAAGGACAGTGACGCCGACTCGATCCGATCCGGACGCTCGGGCAAGTCAAACAAAAGCGTACGCAGTCTCAACGAGCGTGGCAGATCGACCGAGAGTGCACGACGCTCGTTGCAAAAGTTCTCGGGCCAGAAGTATCTGGTAAAGGTTGAGCTGAGCATTAGACGCGCCGGGACACGACCCGTGTTCACTCAGCGAACCGAAATTGTGATGGACAATAATCCCGACACGAAGAACCATCCGAAGCCATACTTCCCGATGAGATTGAACGACTGCCATTTGGATGAAAATGGCGCGTTCATGCTGCGGGCCGAAGTACTGGGCTATCCCATACCACACGTACAATTCTTCAAAGACAAGTCAAATGAGCCACTAATTTCACAGGGACAAGGGGGTTAATCATTTCCAAGTTGAATCAGCCTTAACTACACTAATTGCAGAATGATTAATCCCATGATTAAAGGCACAGTTACATCATACGGCCAAGCATCCGGTTGGTTACTATGAGCTGGTGGCTGAAAACTGCCACGGTGTGGCTACGTGTAAGGCAAATGTGATGCCTCCAAAACCGGAAACAGCGGCCAAAGTCAAGCCTGTCGAGGCTGATATTCCAATAGGTTTACCACCATCAGGCCGTGCCAATTTATTGCCCGATTTGTCAGGCAAACTGTTAGAGTCACAAAAGTCAGAATCATCGAACTCGAGTTTGAAAGAGAAGAGTCACTCATCCCAGTCATCAGTCGAGTATGTGCGACCGTCGGTGGGTTTGACGGCGACTGGTTGGATGGCGCATCATCGACGTGATTCAATGCAATCGCAGAACAGCGTTGACTCCCAGTCCGACAGTCACATCGTTGCGTCAATGCAACAAAAAGCGGCGCGAATGCAGCAGATGAGTGCGGAGACACTGGCCGATGTTCGTCGTTCGATTCGCAGCAAGGAAGAACAACGGGCCGCTCAACAGCAGCAGCAACAACAACAGCGTCGTCTGGCGCCAAACTTTGGCGCGTCATTTGACGACGGTGATGGGGAGCAAGCTGAGTTTCAAACTAGTCAACCAGAGCCGCAATCCGGAATGCCAACGCGGTTTGAAGCAATGGTCCCCTTGAAACCGGCGCCAGTAACAGTTCCGACACATACAGGCGCGCCAACTCCGTACCGATCAAGTCGCGCAGCTTCACCGTCCGATTCTGAGTATTACTCGGGTGGCTATGAATCGTGTATGGAGACGCCGACAGCCTCACCGAATCCGTCGCCAACGCCCGAACAGTTGACTTCGGACGCTTACTTGTCGGCGACGGATAATGCGTTCAGTCGGGCCAGTTATGGCGTAACTTCCGAAGAAGAGTATCTGACTGCAGGTGGCTCTGACACGGAAGTAGGCGATGCACTTGACGATCGACCAATCACCCGTCAGCCAAGTGTAATCTTTTTTAATCATTCGCCATTAAAACTACGTGCCCTTCAACCTCTGTGCTTGACATGCGAGGTCGACGGTGTTCCCGAGCCAGAGGTTAAATGGTTCCGTGACGGATTACTACTACACGATGGGCACGACGGGTATCAATTGAAACGTGTGAACTGTGGCAAATGGAGTTTGTTCCTTAGTCAAACGTCAAAGGACAACGAAGGCAACTATGCCATTACAGTGACTAATGCGCTTGGCTCGACACTGGCAACATGTCGAGTCACCGTTGATGCATCTTTTTCACTGCCTGCCATGCCGGATCTGGTTTCATCATGCGACGAGATGACCAGTCAGCCTGGTGCTGATCGACTCTTCATTTATGATACAGATAGTGACGTCAAAGACATACCCAATCAATGGTCACCTCCTTTGGGGGTCAATCAGCTCAGCACGAAAGCGCCGGAAATAATCAAGCGTTTGCGTAACCAATCGGTGAAGGAGGGCGCTTTGATTGTACTGGAAGTCGAAGCAAAACTAAACGGAGGAAAAGGCTGTTTCTATAAAAACGGTGAGTTGGTTTCAAACGGCGAAAGGACAAAAGTCTTGGCTGCTGATTCGAGTTGGGTGATGCGCATTTGTAGCGCGCGCAGTACGGACTGCGGCGAGTACACGTTTGAGGCGTTCAATGCGCATGGAAAGGCCGAATCAAAATGCTTGGTGAATATTGAACGCAAGAAGAAAGGCAGCATGCCCGTTTTCGAGGAAATAATGGAGGACTGTCAAATTGCAATTGGTGGCAGCGCTCAGTTCAATGTTCAAGTACGCGGCTCACCACTGCCCCGGGTTGAATGGAAGTTGAACAACGTCAAGCTAAGCGATGGGGACAAAGGAGTTCTCATTGAAGATCAAGATGATGGCGTCCATCAAATTACATTCAAGAACTGGGCAGCACAAGGCACAATAACGTGTGTGGCATCTAATATATTGGGCGATGCTGAATGCAAGGCAGATCTGGCGTTGGAAAAGTCAAACTTGGAAAAGAACTACTCAATCGTCAAAGAAGAGTACCGTGTTCATTCCGGTGTGTCGGCGCGCGGTTCATTCAGTGTCATTCGTCGTGCCTCAGAACGCAAAACGGGCAAGGAGGTGGCGATTAAAACAGTGTCACGTGAGAGCATTGACAAAGCCGGCATTAGACGCGAGATAATTGTCTTGCAGCGTTTGAACAGTGATAAACTTGTCAAAATTCTCAAATCCTATCACACCGTCCAATCGATCATTGTGGTATCAGAGTGGCTCGCCGGTGGGTCACTGTTTCAAAAGTTGATTGATGCCGAGAACTACTCCGAGACGACCATCATGTTCTATTTCACTCAACTGCTGGATGCCGTCAAATATCTGCACGATAGTGAAATCGCGCACTTGGACATTCGACCAAAAGCCTGTCTGCTCGATGCATCACGCAAGAAACTTAAACTTGGCTCGTTTGGCAATGCGCGCGAGATTCAAGAGGACATACTGGAACCATTGGATCGTTGTTTGCCCGAGTTTGCCTCGCCCGAGGTGGCTCAGTGTGTACCAGTATCATTCCCATCAGATGTGTTCTCGCTGGGAACGGTGTTGTATTCGTGTTTGACTGGATTATCCCCATTTTTGGCGGCTAATGACAAGGAAAGGGGTTGAAGCGATGCTAACAGATGGAGATTAACGAAACTATCATTAATTTAAAACACTGTTGACAGTTGTCTAGAGTACACTATGCTGTAACCCAACTATAAAGGAAACATTGCTAAAGATCCAATCAGCTGAATACTTACAATTTGAAGTGAATTGTAAAGTGTCGACGGGACTGCGCAGCATTATTGAATCATGCTTTAGCATTGTGCCCGATGAGCGGCCATCAGTAGCGCAATTGATTTCGCGCATCTCAACGACCAAGTGCTCGGCTGTTGAGAATATTTCAACAAAAAGGGAACCGGGATTAAAATGAACTTGCGTTTAACTCTCTATCCGCTTTTGTGACGTAAGTTTCAATCTTGATTAATCCTGATGTGTTACAGAATCAAATACTTTCACATGCGTCAAAAGTATCAGGAGAAAATTGTCGACTCACATGCCGCATTTGAGCCACGCAAAATATTCGACATTGTCAATGCACTCGACGATAATGCAATCAATTCAACTGTTCGGTCGACTTTATCCGCCCTGTCCGACACATCTGACTCGTCTTCATCGCAAGATGAAGAGGATCTTATTAACGAGCTGATCCACTTACGCGCAGTTGCCGATGAGGTCGCCCCAATCGGACCAAATGGTCCATTGCCCGTGATACGTGTGATAGGACCCACACCAAGTGGAAGTACGCTCTCACTGGCGCGGCGGAACAGCAAAGAACAGCATAGTAGTGATGAACGCTCAAAGCCGAAAGTGGTGGAGAAAAAAGTGGCCGAATCTCCTATAAAAAGTTACGAATCAAAAGTACCTGAATCAAGTGCTGCACCACCATCAGTAAGGGGCGGTGGACAAGAGGACAGGATGAAATCATCATGGCGAAAGCAAGTTAGTTTTGAGAACGAGGTCCAGGATCTGACCAAAATGGCGTCGGAACAACAAGGCAGCAAAGGAGGAGGAGTGACAAAAGTGAAACGGCCAAAAACGCGCAAAATACTCAACAAAGGACGCAGTCTTGATCACTACGATCGCTCTTCTGATTCTGATTCCGACTACTCAGCGGCCGATCAAAATCAACAAACAAGTCAAATTAACAAAGCTCCAACTAAACCACCTCGACGCCATCATCGTCGATCGAGACAAACTTCAAGTGGATCTGATCTTGATTCACATGCGCCTACTAAGTTAAAGGGCATATTGAAGAAACAGGGTAGCCAAGACAGACCGTCAACTGATGAGGGAGGTGCGAAAGGAAAACGACTACTCCTTCGTCGTGGCTCATCAGTTGACTCGGCACTGCCGGCGCCGACGCATCTCACGGGTAAAGTGTCAAACGGACTACGCCTGCGTCATGGGCAAGACATTGAAGACATCTCTCACTCGCGGAGTGGCCCGTTGGTGATGTCGGGGTCAAAGGACACCACCAGCTTGGAGCGACCAGGTGCACCGTACCCATTGCGCGAGCAGGACGGACGCATTTGGCTGACGTGGCAAGAGTGCTCGCCAGGCTCATTTTATCGTTTACAAGTGCGCTCAAATGATCAACAACAGTGGGCGGATGTGTCGGACAATATCGACCAGAATGTGCACATTGTCACAGGTCTCGTCCCCGGCATTTCATATCGCTTCCGCGTTGCAATGCGAAGTCGAAGTGGCGAGTCAATACCGTCGAAAGCATCACAGCGAATTGGAATTAATATCTGATCTTTATCAAACTTATTTCCAAATTCATTTTAAAGTATAAATAAATCTGTATTTTTAAAAAGACACTTACGCATCGATTGATTTTCAGTTCCGCACGTGGTAATTTTGAGTTCATATTTATTTTATAAACATAAATTATATAACATGAAGGACTGGGCGAGGAGGAGTGCCAGTTTTACTTGACTATACGATGTGATTAGTCCTCGTCATCAGAAACAATTGTTTCGAGTGTATTTTCATCATGCTGCGGTCTAATGTGTGATGCTCTTCTCAATTCCGAGCCTGTTCTCGATATACCCTTTTGTGGCAGCTTCACTGTCAGATCAATCTCGACAATGAGTCGCTTGACGTCGGCAACAAGATGCTGCAAGCAAAGACTCTGAATTTTGACACACTTGTCGTCCCATTTCCATGTGTTACACGTTTTTTCGACGGCGTCGCCAATTTTGATATTTTTCTTATACAGCGCACCCGGGCAACATGTCAACTGCTCGTATAGTTGAACGTCTGAATCAAAATTAATACACCGTTTGACTGGCATGCAAAACTTACGCATTTTCAGAACTACACGCTCTTTTTCATTTATGTCTGTTTGTTGCCAATTAATCTGTGTCAGATGCAATGAAAGTGATTTCACCCCGCTACGCTGTGACTTTTGATCTCCCTAGTTAGTTTAACTTCAGTGTCGATTTTCTTTGAGGAGAAAAACTACCTGCGTAAATAGTTTGAGCTGAAACGTATCTCCATTGTTGCCAAAGGTGTTTGAGTAAATCACCTGGTCTTGTAGACAGTAGTCGTCCATGTCTTTGATTAACCACTGGTGGTGAACAGTGTTTCGGTCCATTTTCGTTTTGGTATCCCCGTACAACTTCATCGTCACCTCTATACAGTATTATTCTAACGTTGTGATGATCTGTCTGAGTGACTGAGATGAGTGTTATGTACAAATGTCATAAACTTGATGTTTAACTTATCCCGTTTTACCCTTTTGAACGTGCACATTAAATTATAGATAGATTATGCTTTATTGCAGCGAGTAAGACAATAACCATTTGAATTGTTTGTTTAGCGGACAATCGACATTGAGTGCATTTTTAAGCTGTATCCAACAATTTCTCACGTTTTCTCTTCCGATTTACTATCACCACCATCACCTCCACTGATTTTGGCCCGTATCATCTTGTAAATAGCTGGACCCACACAGCCAATAGCTAATAGTACGCCGACCCCAACGATCATCATCCACGGCTGAACGGCACGATCGTCTACATCGCAACCCTCTTTATATTTATGTGCGCAGTGTACAAAAGGCGCATCCTCGTCTTTCGGTACTTTTGGCATTTTTTTAAAAGTTCTCAACAAGAAAAACAGTGCTTGATAATTCAAGCCCCAAGGGCGTGCTTGCTTGCTGAAAGCGGCCCAATGGGAAAGCACAGACAGTTACTAACTTCGAGTAGCACTGTTTTAGTACAGGAGGGTACCCTTATTCTGGGTGGTTATGATTTAGCCGCAAACTCACTTTTCAAAAAAAGAGGAGAGTGGACTTTTGGGAAAATAGTTTAGCCGCAAATTTTTACGGCCCCCCACATTTTCAATTCTTTAGCCGCAAATGCCGGATATTCGGTACCTTGCCTACAAATCGCAAGCTAGGCTCAATCTACAGGCCCACTAAGTCTCAATTATGAACCTGGTGCAAGTC
>SCLD01087162.1:0-14365 GCA_004367895.1 Oikopleura longicauda | reverse complement strand
CTTAGCCCAATAGTAAGGCAAAGCACAAGCACGACAGAAGTAATGGCAAGAAGTGCTCTTTTACTTATGTTTATTTGGGCCATTCTCTAATTCTCCTTAGTTACGAACTAACCACCACGATGCACCGCCATGCATTATATACTGACAAGACACTAAAATTTGACTTTTCGTGCAATAAAATACCATTAATTTTTGCGGTCAAAGTAATATAACAACGAAATGTCCAACTCAGATGACGACTTTGTTTAAAAACTATAAATTCTAGTCGACACGACCTCCCGACGTGACCAATGTTCATAAACGATGTGAGTCAAATTGTCGATGACGAGCAATTGAAGACAGTTGGTACGTTATTAATTAATTATTTTTCAAATTAAAAATTATTTTTTAAAGTAAACTTGGTATAAGGCCAGATACGTAATGAAAAATCGTTTCTTTTTACAATTGACTTGATTTATTTTATTCAAAAGAAATAACGATATCAAATACTAGTCGCGATGATTAACAACTTGGCGAAACTTTGACATTCTACCAGGTGCGTACTTATATGTATAATGGAAGACACTAGAAATACATGATATCGTTTTTGGCTTTTTTGTGTTTTTTTGTTAAACCGGAACA
The DNA here is from genome assembly GCA_004367895.1 of Oikopleura longicauda. Taxonomy (NCBI): domain Eukaryota; kingdom Metazoa; phylum Chordata; class Appendicularia; order Copelata; family Oikopleuridae; genus Oikopleura; species Oikopleura longicauda. The sequence goes on along the minus strand of SCLD01087162.1, from coordinate 13,744 downwards.
TTTAGTATAAACTAGAAAAGGGCACTTTGAAAATTGGTCTAGAAAAGAAGAAACCGGTTTCTATTACAACGCAAAAAAAGGAGACGAATAACATTAAATCTGTACAGAAATAGGTGTAAGTGTGTTTATGTAAGTGTGTGTTTTAAATTAGGCTGAACTCGCCACTTGCTTCGACAGGGCTCTTGACTGGTGCGCTTAAACCTAGGCGAAGCGATGATCGATTAGTTCACAGATTTATTAAGCTTACCTCCGAGAAGATCAAAACTATCGTTGCTCGTAGTTACTTGATTAACACTTTTGATATTGTTTTTGTTTTTTTCAGTAGTTTTCACAGTAACTAATCTGTAACTAATCACGTAATCACATGCAATTTGTTAAGTGCATTCCTTTTTGAAATGATTTTTGAATGGTTTGATCAATCAATTCCTTCGCTACATGTTCAAGCTCGGCTAATTGTCATTTGGTTAGGAATAATCAGCCAATCAGAGGGCGTTTCTTACCTTCTTCCTCGTCTAATGTCGATTTGACGCCATTATCCGAGGAATGGTTTGTTGCGACATCAAATGTGATGCTACCTAATGAAGGCGTCGTCTGTGTCTAAGTGGTCAATAAGTTAGATCTCATAATAAATTCTGTGTTGACCAACCTCTTCATCCGAACTTGGTTTATCGTCGACTGGCTCAGACTTTGATTGATGGCTTAGTTCATTAATTGAAATGTCGTCGGAGAAGGTGACTAAGTGTGTTCAAATAATTAAAAATTAAGGTATAAACGTTTTCTCACCGTTATCCTTTGGCTGATCGATTTGAGCTGGTTCGGCTGAAAAGCTGACTGAAAAGAGGTGTTGGCGACCTACATAATGCGACAATTTGTGTATTACCGTTTTCACTTGGCATTGGTGATTGGCTGACTGAGCTTATTTTCGACATGTTCTCGGCTTGACTAAGCTCCTGCTCTTGGCTCATCTCCAGCTCTGTGGTCTCGGTCAAATCGGTTTTTGACTCGGCCTCGAAACAAATGGGACTGTCTGGTTTTTCGAATTCGAATTGGCCCGTGGGATTGGTGGGCCGTTGGACGGGCTCCACGGGGATCATGGCGGTGGGCATGGGCGCTTTTGGTCGGATTGCTGATGACTCTGTCGCTGATAAATAGTTTAAAAAAAAATGCAATCGAATCCGTGCCTTCACGACGCTCGCATTCGGTGATATCATTCACGGTTGGCGAGTTCAAGTCGATTGATGAGCTCTTTGTCGATGTATTATCATCAACCACAGATGGCTCGACCAGTGTCGTCTGCAGTTCCCTGACCGTCGTGTTGTCAGTGAATTGATCCCCGTTCATATAGTCGAAGTCGTTGGCCGATTCGATTTTCTTTTCAATCTCGCAGAGTACAGGATCAACTTGCTTATCGTCAGTAGTCTCGATCTCATTCTCAGCCTCTTTTTCGATGTCCTCAACAACCAGCGGCTCTGGTTCGGTCACCGGTTCGGGTGGTGATTTTTTCAAAATCGACTTAGGCGGATCGGGCCGGATTACAGGCTGATCTGGCTCCGGCGGGCAATCATCTCCCACACTAGGACAATCAGTAGCAGGTAAATCACCGATCCCAAATTTGTCATCTGTTGAATCAGTTTCGACTTCTGGTTCAACCAAATCGGGTTTGGCGGGGGTGGTGGTAATGGTGGTAGGTGTATTGATTTCACTTGTCACGGGATCATTTGTACTTGAACTTGTTTTAAACAATTTCATATGCAAATAATCATTTAATCAGTTAACCATGACTCTAATCTAACTGTGTGTAATGAATGAATGAGGGGGCTAATCATGCGCAGTCTTTACGTGCTTCAAAAATAAAACAATTTCCTTGGACCGGCCAACAGGTCAAAATCGTCGAAACTTTCTACGACTTGTGGCGCCTCGATCGTTTCGCTCTCCATCACGTGATTTGCCGTCTCCGCCGGCGTGGGCGGGCCGCTCGGGTCACGTGATGCTGGAATGAACAGCTTGGTCTCCGCGTCGTCGACAGTGCCGATTGATGATAATGAGTCTGTTCCCTTTTTCTCACTTGTCGTGTCGATTTTAATGGACTTAATTTTGACATGATTATTTTGACTTGTTGTGTCAAATAAAAACTACCGTAGGGACTTGTGGAGCCCCAGATAATAGATCAAAACTATCGTCGTCGGCGTTGTTTTGACCAGCTAATAAGTCAAAACTATCGTTGTTGTTCGTATTGACCGGACTTGTGACTTCAACATTGTTCACGTCGAAATCATTCAGTGGCTCAGCTGCCGCCGCTGTTGGCGTGCGTGGTGGTGTTTTAGGCGGGAGGACGGGTTTCTCTTCCACTGGCGTCACCGATTTCGGCGTTCGTGGTGGTGGTGTAGGTGTTTGAACAGGAGGCTGTTGCGGGGATTATCAAATTATTTTAGATTTTTGTTAAACAAAAGTCAATGATTATAAAACAAGCGTTACATTGCATCGAAAATGTACTCATCCCTCACTTAACCGGTTCTTCCGACTTTTCAATTGGGAGTTGGGGGGACTCTTTTTTCGGTTTTCTTTTTAATTCGAGTGGCGACACTTGATGGTGAATAAAATATGATCAAGTTCAAGTTCACCACTCATTCCTGCCACGCGTCGTCGAAGTGGGTGGGGATTTTGATCGTGATCGACGTGACGTGTAAACCTTCATCTCATTGTTGGCGCTGAATGGAACTCAATTTAGCGAAATAAAAGAGGTGATCCGGATCAGTGTCGTTTCAAGTTGACATTAATCCATTTTAAAAACATATTTTATTTTGTCGGTGTGAGTTATAGGTAAGCGCTACAATGTTACGAGTTTATAAATAAAGAGGTCCGGTTGTGGTTGTGGATTAGTTAACTAACGACATGACGCTCGTACCCGTTGCTCGTCGCATTGCCGCCCTGTAATGGGCGTCCCATTGAAGCCGCACGACGGGCGCGACGGCTTTCGCGCGCGACGGACTTCTCGCGGATGCGCACTTCGCGTGCCTCCTCCTTTAAATTGATTTGATCGGGCCGCGCGGATCGTCCCCGGGATCGGCCACGTTCAGTGGTGAGCGTGATTTGCTGCTCCCATTGTTTCCTGAGAGAGTGAGAAAGTAAGTTTTTGATTGACACGTTATATCCGATAAGGTAAAAAACAATCAGTAGCCAGGGTGGCTACGTAATATTTACTAACTTGACAGCGGCCAAACCGCCCGATGGCTTGATTGGCTCCTCACGGGCGCCGGCAGCGACCGGACGGACCACATCGACCGGGTCCAGCTTGACCGGGGCCGATTGGACGCGCGATATGGAACTGTCTGAAATGGTGGTGGATTAATACACTTGACTTTGAAATTTTCGAGATTAACTCACTTGGCACGAGTGGCTTAGACGGCAACGGGTCGGTGATCGGGCGCGAGGGCTTTGGTGCGATGCCAGTTGCAAATTGAGATTTCATCGCTGAACGAAACAACATTATTACTCTCATGGGGCTCATTATTCGATCCAGATCTCAAAAACGCTGACTGTATATTGTATCGCGCCACTTGTAAAAGGTTAATCTACTGCTACCGCCGCTCACTTATCAAACGAAGTTTAATTGTAACAGTGCGCCTGTTTTTGTTCTTTGTTGTTTCTTTCACTCACCTGCAATATTGACAACATAATCCGGATTTTCCTTCGTACCCGCCTGATCCGGCCGGATCACGTTTTCCTTGTTGAGTGGTTCTTTGTGAAATCGATTGCGCATGACGAGTTCTTCTTTTTTTCTTTTTGCGTATGGTTGACACGCACTAGTTTCACGGTTCTTATATACTGACAGAACACAAAAGGGGATGAGGAGAACCGGTTTTACCGTGTCACACCACTTTCCTAATTATTGGCACCGTTATCGGCTGGACTTGAAACTTGGCGCCAGGTTTGACGTCAGACTCCCACTTCGATTTCATATTTCGAACTGAAGCAAAAGTACAAATGAACTCCGGTCTTGTTCGATTTCGTACTCACCAGATGGCACGACGGCTTCTGACTCAGACTCAGATTCTGTTTCTGAGCTGGATCCAACGTCGTCGAGTTTGACGTTTTGATATTGCTAAAATCATTGGCAATTAGATAAGCTAACCAGCCGGATTTTTCACACTATCGTCAAACGAGCGACATAAGCGTAATGGTACTCGTTTGTGACTTTAATTGTACTAATTTGAACAGCTGTAACCCCCCTCTCAGCGGGGATGCTAGTAGATGCAATAAAATATCAAACTCGATCGATTTCGAAATAAAACAACAGCAACAAGCCGTCAGACACGCACACACACACACATGGCATTAAAAACCTATGATCGAGTAGAGCGGCGCTCATAATCTTTGAAAAGAAGAATTAAATAAGTAATGAGTGACCGTATTGATAATCTAATAAGTTCTCTTGTTGTCTCTCGACATATTGACGAGTGGGTGAGTGTATCTGACATGCAAAGTCCATCCTACTTTTGTTCCAATCAATATACGCCAGTAGGCCATAATTTACTACCTAGGCATCTACTACGTCCGCAATCTACTAAATATAGTCGCTCAGCATGCTTCGGATTACTAATAGCGAAATGGGCATATTATTGCTGTATTTTAACAAATCCCATTTTAGTCACCGTGGCAAGCAAAATTAGCAAAATTATATATATGTTTGTTACTCACATCGTGGAAAATCTAAAATAACGTCGGATTATCAACGCTAATCCTAATTCATGTTTCACGTACCTTTGATTTTGGCTGTAACATGTCCGTGTTCTTGTTTGACTGGACCGAATTCCACAGGTCACGCGTGCTTGATATGTTATTTAGTATTGAATCTTCCGTTGATCCGGCTTGTTCGCCAATTTCCATCTGAATAGAACAGGTTTAATTCTCTTTCATCCGCGGCGGCCGCGGCGGATCGCCGGTTTATTCTCTTTCTTACACACACAGAAATTATTCAATTTCTAAAAAATCATTGATAGACCGTTCCGCCAAGCAAAAATAGTGTGAGAGAATAGAGGAGGAGGAAAAGCGCCTCTGCTTGCTGCCGAGAGAAGTCTCTTGAGAAAAAAGGGAGGAATTGATCGGATGGCTAAGGTGTGTGCGTGTGTGTGTGGATGTAAGTGTTAAAACAGTTAGACCGAGAGCGGCACACAGTATGGTGCCGAGTATGGAGTTGAGGATGATTACACTGTGCCTGGTGTGAACTTACTCGATCACGATAATTTATTTTCCTCTCACTTCTTTTAAAACACAATTGTGTAGACGACAACGATGAGGTAAAGTAGTCACTGGGACACACGCACTCACGCCGATATTGATCGACGTCAAGAAAAAAACATAAAACAAGAAAATCGATCACCACTTCATAAAGCCGGGGGACTGTTAGGTGTCGACGAGTCACCAGATGTTGTCGTCAAGACACCTGAGTCAAAACTTAGACCTTTGTCGATGAAAACGGAATGTTCAACTTTTTCAATGCTTGCTCTCTATCCAAAAACGTCCAGCCCATTTTATAAATCGTTTTTGTTAGGTTTCGTCACTCGTGTTAACAAAATTAAATTATTTTCAATCTTTTTAATTCACTCTAAAACGGACGAAGCATTTCTCATTTTTTGTTCTTAGACATGTCGCTGTTCATCCGACTGATGCGATGAGAAGACGGCCAAATCTATTGAACTAAGAAAAACTTTGTTTCTTTTTAAAAACTTTTTCCCCTGTCTTGAATATCGATTAATGGTAATTATTTGTTTGTTACCTGGAGCAGGGCGAGGCTAAACCGCATACTTTTCTCTCTTCCTGCCTGGTTCTAGCCAGGTGACCGTCAACAAAAAAACGTAGCCGAGTTTTTTTACTGTGGCTAATCGAGTGTGCACGCGCGTGCTTGCCAGCGAGTAGTGCCGCTGCGCCTGTATGTATGTTCTCCTTTTTTTCTGTGCGCACACGTGAAAAATCGATTAGTGTATTACATACGAAATTACTCACGAAAAAAGGGGTTTATATACTAAAAAATAACTAATACTTTGTGGCGGGCGCCCAGATAGTCGAGTTCCACTCGTGCCTTCCTCCCCTTTGGTCCCCGCGCTGCCCTGACCGCTCTATCTATGCTGTTTATATATGCGCAAAAAAAGAAAAGACAAAAAAGGGGTGGAATAGGAATGGTTGATTCATAATATTCGATTTAAAGTCCCTTTAGACTCCAAAAACTTGTTGCAAATTGAGGCAACTCACCTTAATTATATTTTCGCTCATATTTTCTCTCGTGATCGTTACTTGCTGCTCGTTTTGACGTAAAATATACACAACACCGGCCAGATAAACGGGCGAACAGTGGTGAATTTAAGACTTCTACGACGCTCTTGTGTGAAATGACAAACCAAATATAAATGCAGAGTCACTGACACGCTTTTATAAATGCTGATGATTTTGTTTCGGCCCGTTAAAGTGTATATTTGTTTAGTGAGTTTTTAAAGTGATATGTGGATAGTGGCGATGACGTACCGTCATTACGATTGCTAAAGTTGGTTAGAGTATTGTTGGAACAAGTGTGCTTTGTTCTACTTTTTAACGATGGGGACAGTAAATCAAACATCCATTAATCATCTAGCAGAAAACGCCGGGTAGTAGCATATGTGTGTGTTTTAGTAAATACTATTGACAAAAAACTGGCAATTTTAAAATGCAAACTGATGCCCCAAACTGAGTCGAAAAGAATAAACGGCCGCCCGAATGGGGCATGAATAATACATGATACTTACACAATTTTACAGCATGCAGTATAAAGTTGATCACGACGGTCGTTGATATACTTGTTTGGTACCGACGTTACTTTTTAATAATCACCAGGCTTGGATACAAAGTTTTCGAGTTCTTGGACTTAAAAATAATTTACACTTTTTTTCTCTTTTGGCCAATATTTTTTTTTCGAAAGAGTATGCAAGTATTGAACCTTGCGTATAAAAAAGAGAAATTATTTTTCCCATGGGGACGCACCAACGCGGCTCTCGCGACGACCGGAGAGGCCATTTTGCGTTTTGCACTGGCGCCTGTATGTGTGTAGATGCCGGCTCGTGCGTGTGTGTGTGTGATGAGACCAGGACTGAAGGGCCAAGTGTGAATGTCCAAATGGGCTGGACGAAGAAGACAAAATAGAACCCAATGTTGACTAAGTGATTAATTTTGCGTGATTTTTCGCGATTGATAATGAGTTTACGATTTTTAAAACAATGCGGCGTTAATTAGAAAAAGGGGGCGATGAAAAAAAATTCAATAGTGACAGATATTGAGTTTAATTGACACGGAAAAGTCATTGTGCAAATTAACTAATTAAATCCAAGTGTGTGACAGTTTTTCGGCGTCTTTTTTCGTTCTTCGTTCTTCATCTTACTTGCCAATCAATTAATTGTACGAACTTGACGAGGAGTAGCTGGTATCGTCCGACGAGGAGTACGGGTCCGACACTGATTGATCATCCGAGTCCGACAGTGAGCCTGACAATGAGCCTGACGCATCGCTGTAGCTTTGATTGGATGAACTGTCAACGCTGTTTCCATAACTAATTTCGCACCGCGGATTAAATTAAATGCCGCCGCCACAAGACACCATACCTGTTATCTGAGCCACTTGATGTTGAGTCGGAGTATGAGTCGTCAGAATCATCCGAATAGTACGGGGAGACGGAGTTGTCACTTTTGATAGTTTTCGCATAAAAGGCTAGTAGCTACAAACTAATTTGCTTTAAATCATAGCTGTAATGTTATAGACTATAACTTATAGTTTGCAAACGAAACCCATAACTCGTGTACAAGTATTCGTCAGCGTTTGGTCCAACAATGGGATGTTGATAGTTCGAGCGACCATAGACCTCTTCAACGAGTCGAGACTGCCAAAACTGACCAGGACACTGGTGATAGCCCGTGCCTTATGTGAAATGACATCTTATTCAACTGAAACTGTACTCACCCAAGCGATCGGTGACAGGACGAACACAGTTACGCACGCGGTACTCGTAGTCTGCATCATAATCGTCGGCTTTTGACGGCCCCCATTCCGTCCAGGAAGACCAGACAGGTTCATCACTGAATTATCCATAGTTCAAGTATACTATTAAAAATTTATATCATTGCTACCTCATCTGGGCGCGTTTAGCAGTTAACTCGTCCTGTAAGTTCGCATATGCATCGTTCTTCTGACTCAACGACTTGATCTCAGAAATCAAAGATGCATACGGGTCCGAAATTGGTGACCGTCTTGTTCGGAGTGGTTCACAATTCAGGGCAACATCGGTGATATGGTCAACGCAACCGCTATGATTGTCATTTTCAAAATGCTCGCGTAAGGCAACTAAATCAGTTTAACCCTTTTTAAACATACTAGAGCAAAGCAACCTTTGTTATCTCCCTCGCCGAAAACCATTGGATTTGAGTGTGGATCAAAATCCATTGTAGTTCCACGGGCTACATATGGTGGCATGTCTTCTCCAGCATCGCTTGGCTTTATCTTAGTCATACTTTCGCCGCCAAATCCAAGTGCCTTGCAAAGTTTATCACGAACATCCCAGCCGACTCGCGTATTACGCACACCCTGACAGACGGGCCCAAATGCGCTGAGCTCACCATCACGGAACACAGTCATGTAGAGACGGCCACTGTTGTAGTTCTCTAATCTGGCAACGGTGGCAAAGTCCGGGTTTTCGATAGTTTCAATGATAACAGGAAAGTCCATAATGGTTGTTGCATCAGCGTCTTGTGTGGGGGCGATAGTGGGTCCATACGTTATCGGAACGGTACGAATCAATGACGGTTTGTCAATTGGCCGGTCGGTTTGGTCATAACGGTCCCCTATGGTCCACGTAACCGGCTCTGTCACCGGGTTTGTATTGTCACCACGATCAGGGAAAAATGTGGTCGTTGGTATCGTTGTACTTGTTTCAGTTGAAGTGGATGTCGATGTGGTTGTAGTAGTAGTAGGTGTTGTTGTTGTCGTAGTAGGTGTAGTAGTTGTCGTTGTAGTCGTACTAGTTGTCGTGGCCGTAGTCGTTGTAGTTGTGGTGGTCGTTGTAGTTGTTGTGGTAGTGGTTGGGGTCGTAGTGGTGGTACTCATTGTTGTCGTGGTAGTCGGTGTCGTCGTCGTCGTAGTTGTCGTCGTCGTCGTCGTCGTCGTCGTCGTCGTAACAGTTGTTGTCGTAGTCGTTGACGTCGTAGTTTTTGTTGTTGTTGTAGTAGTTGTACTTGTTGTGGTCGGTGTAGAAGTTGTGGTGGTAGTACTGGCCTTTGTCGTTGTTGTAGTTGTACTAGTGCTTGTAGTTGTAGATGAAGAAGTTGTACTTGATGCTGATGATTGCGTTGTTGAGGTCGTGGTTTTAATTTGAATTTCGGTTGACGAACTACTCGTCGTAGAAGTCGTGCTGGTTGTCGTGATACGTTCAGTTGTCACGATTGGTGTAGCTGAAACTGAAGAAGTAGACGTTGAGAGTGGATCAGTTATCGTCGTGGATGTCGTAGTACGAGTGGAAGTTTTTGAAGTTGTTAGGAGTTTTGTTGATGTCGTACTGGTTGTGTCATCCATACTATCAAAGTTGATGCTAAGGTTTGGTACTGTCACTAGATCTTCTGGCTCCTCTTCCCAGTACTCTGGGTTTTCTGGACCAATTTCAGGTCGCTCTGGTTGCTTCCCTGTCGGTTGAGTGGGCTCCGTTCTAAGTGGTTCATGAATTCGGTAATCACAAGCCAACTGACAACGGGGTTATTTCCTGTTTTAGTATATGTAGCAGGCTTTCGTAATTATCGAAATAACCCTCACTTTGGCCGACCAGGACGACCAAGTGCTGAAACGCGATGACAATATATACATTCTGTCTTTCCATACAACTCTAACAAGAACCGCTCCCATCTGCATAAAGGGACGCATTCTGGCGTCAGGGCTAGCTCTGCTTCGTATGTATGAGCACCGGGGTAAAGAATCAAGTCCCAAACGTAGGTCTCTTCTTGACGTCTGTGGGCCGCTTGGTTACGACGCATTTTTGATGATGGCTTTTCCAATATTGTCAACAAGACAATTCAAAGTATAAACTACACGCAAATTATCGACAATACCTCGCTGAACATGGTATGTGGCTTTTGACTGCGCCCAGTTTGACAAGTGTTTCATGTTATCTCTACTTGTCGACACATACTGTTGGAACCTGTTAATCGAACTGGCCGCAACGGCAGTCACTATCAGGCTCAGCGCCTTTTACCGGATTTTTAGCGTGAATCGAGTCCAGTAAAGAGAAACAGTACTGTATCTAGATGCAATCCCTTCCTTCATCTCTCAAAAGTTTGATAGAGAGTCCACGAACGCCACGAACGGACAAGTGATTTCATATGATCAATATTTGTTTGTGACTTTCGCTGCGGCATAACTGTAGCGGTGGTTCTTAAACAAGATACCGTACTGGGCATTGTTTACTTACTACGGAAAGTTCATAATGTTAACTTTTCGAGTGTTTTAAGTATTTCAACATTTTGACTGCCGCAACTCCGGTCCAATGTTGAACTCACAGCAACTGAGTTCGATATGCTTGATTATCGTGACATCAATCATTAAAGTCAAGTTTTGCGTTTTTAAACTTCAAAAAACACAGTTTTATGACGCGATATATATAAACCCATCCGGTCACCGTGGCTGTTTTTGGAGTCGTTAACCGGATCAAAGATTGATTGTTTTAACGACCTTCTTTCATTTCGTTCGACCATTTGTGGTCAAAGCTTGATCATTTCGAAAAAAGATGAAATTATCCTGGCTAGTCATATTGAACGGAATATGGGGCAAAACAACGAGAAGAAAACGACTACCAGAAGTTCGTTACCGACAGATACAGCTACCTGAAGATATACTAAATTTTGCGCAAAGCGATGATCCAAATCTTGATCGTGAACGACGGAACTTGGGCGATGGTGAATGCCCGGCCGACAATCCGAGCATGTGTGGTTTTGATCCAAGTAAGTTGACCAGTCACACTCGTTGTTTCAACTTTTAACTTCAGAGTGCGAGTCTGGCCAGACACTATGTACTGCGAAACACGTGAAAGAAGACTGCACCTGTGACTGTAATCACGAGCCACCGCCAGTCTGTGAAGTTGATTTTGCCAGTAAGTGGACACTAAGTTCAAACAAGTGGTCAATAGCTTTTTAGTTATGATCGACGTCTGTTCGTGCTCATTGGATGTGTGGAAAGGAATCACGTCATACGTGAAGGCCATTGTGAAGAAGCTCCATCGTGAAATTGGCGTTCAAGAAGGAAAAGTTCACATTGGTATTATACAGGTTTTAACAAGCAAATAAAGGCTGAGTTGCACTGTTAAATGTTTTCAGTACTCATCGGCAACGGAAACAATAGTTGATTTCAATGACTTATCAATGTCGACTGAGTATCACTCGCTATTAAAGAGAATTGACGGTCTGAAAATGGATAAGTTTGTTGCCCAAGGTATGGTTCACCACTTTTAACAAGTAAACAATGAGATTCAATTTCAGGAAGTTATGTCACTCATGGACTCGATCAAGTTATGAAAATGTTCCGGAAAAGTCGACCAAATGCTAATAAGGCCCTTCTTTCAAAGACGTAGTCAAATGTTTTATATACGTTGTTTTGCCCGTAGAAAAAGTTTGATTATAAATAATGACAGTCACCGATGGCTACAATCACCCATCAGTCACAGCGGAGGATATCAAACAACGTGTTGACGAATTAACTGACCAAGACGTCGCAATGCACGCAATCGGCCGCACGCATATGACCAGGTATGCGTGTTTTTTGAATAACAGCAGTGTATTAACGCTCGGATCAGTTTTATAGAGTGTGGTGAATATGCCTCGACATCACGCGCCGAAGTCTGTCGTAAACGCGCCGACACAATGTTGTTGCTGAATGGAAATGACGATCAGATCTTTCGTTATGATGATGCACGCGCCAGCCATGATGTAGTCAGCAGTGAAAGGAAGGGATTTATATATTGTTTACTTGATTGAGAAGTCTGCCTCGTATATCCCCTAAAAGCGAACGCTGCCCCGTTCAATCCACTCGACCAATTCATTGTGAATGCCAATGTCCCTTACCGGTTGGCTGTGGCGGTGCTGACGGAGAGAAAGGTAACATCGGGTGTGACAGACGCTTTATTAAACATACCCAGGTGCCCAGGGAATGCCAGGAGCACCAGGTGCGCCGGGTAACTGTGGTGCTGATGGTGTTCCGGGAGAACGGGGCAAACGTGGCGAAAAGGGCCCAACAGGACCCACCGGGCCCGCTGGTTCACCGGGAATGCCTGGGCCACGCGGTGAACCTGGCAAGCCGGGAAAACACGGACAACATGGAAAGCGTGGCGTCAAGGGTCCCCAAGGCGTTCCAGGCGAACAGGTTTGTATAAAAATGGTTGAATTGAGTTGTTTAACTGAATGCAGGGAGCACCAGGACCACGTGGTGATCCGGGAAGAAATGGTGACGAGGGTGAACATGGCATCCCGGGTGAACAGGGCGTCATTGGACAGACTGGCCCGCCGGGGCCACTTGGTCCACCACTCGTATTGCCTGTCGGTGAACTGAAACAGGCAGTGTTTGCTATGTTGGACGATCTGGCGCCAAAAATGAAGAGCCTTTGATGATCTGTCCAGTTTGAATAATAATGTCACTCCACTTGTTGCCATGTGTGTATTTCACAGTTAAAGAATACAGTGCACTGCAGTAAAAATTGCAGTGAAAAAGTTTGTTGTAAGGTGACATTAAATTTTTGACAGGTCACAAAAAGCTTAAACTCGTTCAGACTAGATCGACCAGTGAGGCTGAATAAGATACATTACTATCACTATTTCTATATATACCTTTGTCGCTCCGGCCCGATGATTTGTCCGAGAAAATTCCGGACTCAATGTTTTCCTTGTCCTCATCGTCTTTCGCCAGTGTTGGCACGTTGTTGCATTCTCTATCATCAGCAGCTGCAATCAGGGCCCGTCGATCTTGCCGTGCATCGTCACACTTGATCACTTTACAGAGTATACAGGAATCGGGCAATACGCCCATGTCAATGTTGAACTCGCTGAGTAGCTGCAAGTTATGCGCAATATTGTGCGATGGCTTAATTTTGCGGCGCCAGACAAAGTGCTCAGGTCGTGTTTTCATCGTCTCCTCCAGTTCGGCCAGTAGTGCGTGACCGCGAAAGTCCATTTTCCTCCACAACTTGTCGCGATGATCGCTGAAGAGTTTATCGTCGCCCGCATGAAACTGTCGACAATACGGTCGAATAACCCACTAAATGTACAGTTGATTGTAGAATGCTTGCTAGACTGGCACTGCTGTATAGTGGAAAAACTTACATGGACATCGAAGTCACTCGTCATATCGTTGGCCAGGTAAAGCAGCGTATAGAAATCAATCTTGCGTGGCTTGCATAGTCGTAATCGTCGAAAATATACGGCAACGGTGGCCAACACCCAACGGTGGGTGAATACTCTTTTAAAATATTTTATAAGTCAGATTGTTGGCGAATTTACCTGCACTTGTCATAACGGAGAAGGCCTTTTATTTCTTTGTCAGCAATCAGATCAAAGAAAACGTCCTCGGAGTAATCGGTTTCATCAATCGTTGATGAAGTTGAATCCAACCAGCCTGGATCGACATTCTCTTTGTCCATCGCTGCTGGTCTCAGCTGCTTGCTTCCCCGTGCCAGCTCAATCGAATCGCGATGTCGCAT
>SCLD01087151.1:0-37767 GCA_004367895.1 Oikopleura longicauda | reverse complement strand
AAAACCGATAATGTTACTTTTAACTGACCACTCGCTGGGGGCGCTACGATGAGTCGAACTCAAGACGGTCACATTATTTTTAGCAACACCCAATATATATATATATATTATATTATTCGTCGGAACATAATAAAGCAAATGACTCCTGAGAAACACAGCGCGTAAATTCGAAATTTCAGAAAGCCTCAACTGAGAAAATTTGACCAGGTTCTCGAGTCGTGGCTGAATTCAAGTTTGATATTCCAAAAAAACAGAGTTTGCTTTATCGGTTTTTGAATTTTCTTCAATATATCTTCAATGTTTGATTCACCAATGTGGTTTACGTCCCGTTAGTTACGGGCTTAATTCATAGCCATATTTATCAAATCGAGAATCCAAACTTGAGATTGTGGTGAATAATGCATTCGAGCTAAGAGAACAGCAGTTTGTTTTAGCACTGCCTCGTCTCTACATTCAATGCATCCTTTAATATTAAACCATTCAAAATGACGCTTTTCGCCTAAATATTCTTCGATCTTTCCATTTTCAAAATATTTGAAAATTTTTGGTCCGACGTGAATATTTGACATTGCTCGTTCGATAATTTCTTGATTTTCTGAATCAAATGCCCATGGTTTTCGATAAATTTTGACTGCAACTGTGCAAGGTTATTTCATTTTAAATAAAGTGGGGTGCGTGTTCTCGATGGTCGTCGTCTCTATACTACCCCACGCAGAATCCGGACGAAATGACAATCAGGAAGAGGCACCCCTCTTTATAATAAAGTTCATTTTTCCAAAACATCAAGTCCATGAATTGAAATTCACTTTAGGGCTTAAATCCAAGAATATCCTTAACTGACATCAAGTTATCTGCTATCGGAGCACAGCTGTATACATCTGACTGATTGCAGTTGACACATTCATCATTTGCTCAAGTTGAGGACCTCAGCAAATACGTCATATGTATCAAATGTTGGATCCAGCACTCGTTATGACCTCAACTGTCTTCCTGAACCAATTTTCTGACAACTAATTTCGTCGCCATCGAAAAACTCGGAACAATACCTCAACGCAATTGGCTCAGTTTCAATTTCTCTTGCAACCACGGATCCAAGGACCTTTCACTGAGGCGTTCAGTCCAGTTCAAGATTTTTTGACACTAGATGGACCGCGGATCCCTGCTGCCAGAACAAATAAAGAAAAAACAAATAAATTTCATTTTGATTCCAAATTTTTTGCATTGGGAATTAAATCGTTAACTTTATGAGATAAATGCCATCTGCTGAAAGATTTGCTTTAAATAAATGATTTACAAAACTTGATATTACTTTTACAGTCATGTTACTTGCTGATTCCGGAAAACCAATGATTCTTTATCTACATGTAATTTACTATTGTCATAATGACTATAAAGGGATATTTTATCAGGGGCCTATGAATGGCGCCCTCTATATTGTATATTCGGAGAGTTGTCCTCCTCTTTCTCTCTTATGTGAGCAAGTCCTGATATTAATTCCCTTTATAGCCATTGACTTATGATAAACTATAATTCATCATGACTTTTACTTCTAGAAGTACCTTCCAGTGCGGCTTATGTTCAGTCACTGATGACAAGATAACATTTACCAATTCGTAAATTTTTATTAGTTCGACAAAACTGGCAAAATTTTAGACTTGAGAAATGAAAAGGAAAAGCTTCTGGATTCCAAAATCTACCTAATTTTGCTTTTTTTGAATACTCGGCCAGGGTATGAAACCGTTAGACCTCGAACCAAAATTGTTTAATCCCGTTTCTGAAACTTCGAAAGAAAATCATGGTGCATTACATTTATGGCTTTTCTCACCATATTCACTGGATCTGTACTTTTGGGATATGGAATACGGTTTGCATCACGGGGCATTGATATTTTTTTGAGTAACTTAAAGTTTCAGAGATGATATCGAAGAACCAACTTTGTTAATAATTGGTGGTATAATGATAGCAGCAGGATTTTTTGGTGGATTTTTCGGGGCAAGATATGCACGAATACATTGTGACCAGGAACATTGAATATAAGACTTTTCAAATGTTACTTCTTGTATAGAAATAAATAACGTTTTGATAATTAATCATAAATTCTAAATAAAGGAACCCAATGACGAATTCGAGGAGGAAAGGGAACCCGAACAACCTTATTCTATTCTGGTATAAAGTATTTTTTTTTTAAATTTAGGGTGCCTTCATATCTACTGCATTCGATGATAAAGCATTGCAAATAAAACTGGATAAAAATCATAAGAAAAATCTTATTTGATAAGTACGCGATTTTCAAAAACTGTATACATAAAGACGTTTAAGTGCGTGAAGTGAGATGTAACGAATTTCAATTTTGCGCCATTTTCGCGAATCAGATGCCTAAGGGCAGCTTCCCCAAGCTATAGCAGTATTATTCATCAAACCATAAACTGGTTATTCATCAAAACCTATATCATAGAGAAAGAACTTATAGTTAGGCCTTTTATGGCCCATAAATTATGGACAGAGCGATATGGATAACATGTACTGTCATCGCCGTCATCAGTCTCATCACTGGCATTGCAAGGAACAGAAATAAGATTTATAAATGAAAGGCCATAATTAAAAGATACTATGGGCCCTGGTCTATGGCTCTTTTGGTGGTATAAAAACTTTAAATATTTCGGTAAAGATCAATACTGGCATTCTATCTCCGACTTCGTGATGAGCGAAACAGATCGTCAATTTGGATCAGAATTTTTAACACATCAAAATGTTTTTACATTATTCAGGTCGAATTCTTCTATATTTTGTCAGCAATAGATGGAACTAACTTACTTTATACATTATATGACATATCAGGTACATTTTTATAATAAAGGGGAATAGTATTTGAACCATAAAATGGGTACGGTAGAAAGCGGCCGATGCTGGGGTCCTTATACAGGGCCCCTTATACACCGGTTCGACTTTTAGCGCAAAAAACTTTTTCTCACTAACTTGCCGTTCGCTTACTTGCTGTTTTGGTTTTCACAAAATTCCCAAAAAAGTTTTGCGCTAACGGTCGTTTGTTGCGCTTAAGGTCGAACCGGTAATTTATTGAGGGGTCCTGAGTCAGGACTCCTGACTCAGGAGGTTGACAAAATTAAATTGAATTTTAGAAACGTATGATTCAAAATATTTCATCGGAGGATATTTTCCATCAACCAAATTGACATGCGTTTTGATAATAAATGTGTTTATATTTTCGTTCTGTCAGGTAATCAATACTTTTCGGACGGATATTGTTTCTATCAAACACAGTAGTTGATATTCCCAATTTTTTGATTGTGTATCCGTGATATTTATTTTGTTATTTAAGTTGACGGCAAAAAGATCAGGTACAGCATTTGATAGATGTTGTAAAAATGCAGTGAACATTCGATCGTATCTCGATATCGCCATCTGGATTGCACTTTCAGACCTCAGGAAAATTTCATCAAGTAAAATACTTTTTAATATTTATCATTTATACTTTTTAAAGTCTTTGATTCAGAAAACAAGCTATAGGTATGTGTAGGGTAGGCACGAAAAAAATGACCATCACCGATTTTCATGAAATTTTACCTCCCTATCAATTTGAGTCCGAAACGAAAGAATTTTTAGACCATTTATAAATTTAAATTATGGTTTTTACGTTATCAATGTTTGTAATTTGGGATATTTTTTCACACCTTTTCAAATAATCCTCAAGGATTAATAATGAAGAGCTGAAATTTAACTCCCACAAGCTCCCGTTGCCATTCTGAGCCCGGGAATATCTTACAGTAGCTTCTTTGACCTCTGCCGTGAAAACCATAAACTTTTCATAACAACGTTGAAAATAAAAAATAAGAAGAATCGAAAGGGCTGTAAATACCTGGCAGAAATTAAATTCTACGCCTTCTTGTTCGTCTTCAAACTTGAAGATTAAAATCATAAATTAAATTCAGTTTTTTCTCTTTATATAAATTATATTCGTATACACATTTGACAAATATACGCTTTTTCAATAAAAAATAAAATATTTCAACTATTGATTCAGATATTTTTTGTTTTAGTGCTTCTCACTCAAGTTCTCAGTCTAAAAATTGACAAATTTCCGCTTCCGAGACCAACAGTTGTCCTAGATCAACGAGACATATGACCGATTACTCATGATTAGCTCGTAATATATCGGTTTTCGGCCAAATACATGACTGGCGTATTGACCCAGTTTCAAACAAATGCGCTGATTTTGACTTGATGGGTCTAAAGAGGTTAAAATAATATCGAGTGAAAAGGTGTTAATCCCTCAGCTGTCGGACCACGCGTGGCCACGCACCAAAATGTCTCAAAATTCCTCATAATTACCAGAAAAACGCCGATTTAAGACTATTCCGTTCGTCTCCGTTCGCTAATTTTTTCATCAATAGTTATCTCGTCTCGGTTTACCCCTTATATGTAAAAATCAGCTATGCATCTTTTTGCGTTCATCAAAAAGCCATGATTTGGACATAAAAAACTTAAAAATTATTACGTTCTCGATAAGCTAGAAAATTATCGTTCACATATTCAGAAAGAGGACATGTTTTTACATAAAATGGCTTTTTTGAAATTTGAAATATTTTCACGAGAGAAAATTTCATTATTTTTGGTAAAAAGTTCGTGCCTACCCTAGGTATGTGACATACCGTATGTCTGATTCAATGATGTCTTTGAAATAATAAAAAGTGAAATTCTGGTTTTGTACTTTGGTGTGGAACGTAATCTGAAATTTGTTTCAGCACGAATGCTGATAAACGACACAGGAACGGCTTTTATGTTAATTCAAAAATTTCAAAAAAAACACACACACAGTTTTAATCCGTAACAAGCAAAAATGGTTTTCTATTTTATCGAAACAATATATTTCGCCTTATATTTAATGTATCGAAACAAACAAGGCTATGAAATTCGAAGTTATTTGTTGTCAATGGCGATTTTTGGTGTTTTCTGTCAATCGTCATTTATTCAGCTGATGCGATTTGGAATTGTTATTGCAAAGTTTTTCACCCTGGAGCAATTTACAAATAACTTATTATCCCAAACAAAAAATTGCCACAGAATGTGTTTAATTGGAACATTTTGGTTTGATCAAATTTTGTTCACTTGTATTATCGTGTGTACTATCAGGTTGGGTATTCAAAACCAGTATTCGACCAGTTTATATCTCAATGTTTACGGTGTTATTTTTTAATTTATATTAGTAACAACAATTTTCATGATTTTTATATCCACCGTTAAAGTATTTTACTGCTGCTTATAATACTTAAATATAATCATGTACCGATTGGTATTTTGAATCCAATAACCACAACTGACGCAGAATTCGATCTGAATGGTGTTGAGCTGAAAAATAATTTCGAGTCCGAAACCAATATTTTCTTAGAAATGGAAAATTCACTTTTTCAGGATTGGTTTATGAACAGACTGGCTTCATTCATTCAGTTGAAGAGTTTTATGAATCTCAAAAAGACTCCGGAAAACCTACCACGAAAAGCTTGTTCCAATGCTGATTCTGATTCAAACCACTCAATATCGTCACTACAGTCGCAAGAGATTATAAAACTGCTGGAAGAAACTCGTGATGATGAGTGTCTCAGTGAAAGTTTTCGCCATCTCGTGGTGAAATTAATTCAAAGAAATGATTTGGAAGGATTAAGAAAGACATTTCGAAATTCCAATCGATACTGGCCCATTGAAGATTTAGTTTATTTCATGGAGGTAATGATTCAGTATTCAAGATTTGAAATGCTCGAAGTAATCAAAGAAGATCTCGATGAGCACGGTCTTTTTTCAAATCACAATCAGGAATGTGTTCAATTCAACTTTGAGGCGCTTACTAATAAAATTTTAGAGTTAAAGAGGGGAGCGTCTTCCCGATGGTCATTTGGTCCGAATTCCACAAGAGAAAGACGCACCTCACTTTAAAATATTGAAGTTATCAATTTGTGCAACCAAGTTGAACATTGTCTAGGAACTTTATAATATTCATCCTATAGTGATGCTGGGTTTGAAAAAAATTGGTGCTCTGGAAGTTAATATTTCTATATTAAATCTTTATGAAGACATGTTTTATGACGCCCTTGACGAAGATGGTAATAGATTGATTCATTTATTTGCTATTCATGGTCGAAGTCTACAGCTACGAGCTCTGATAACCCTAAATCCACAGATTTTGAATATAAGATCATCGATTGGTCTTACTGCTCTCGATTATGCTGAAAAGGATTCACGAGTACTTTTACTTAAATTCAAGGCCCAACATTCATTACATGGCATTGCAAGAATTGGTGATATTCAAGCGGCCGAAGGATTGATTTCGAAATTCCCGAATGAGGTTGAAAAGGTGAACAAGTATGGTGAAACTGCACTTCATGTTGCCGCCATATTTGGACAAGCGAGAATGATTCAGTTATTGATTCATAGAAACGCAAATGTAAATGCAATCAATTTTGATGGATGGACTCCGTTGGATGAAGCGATAGCTTCGGGACAAACAGCATCAATTGATGTACTGTGTACGCATGAAGCCGTTCAGGGATATTTTGAACATTCAAGGGATCTAGATCACGGAATCAGTTCAAAATCTAAGTTCAAGAGAGATGAAATGAATAATTACACATGAATCATAGTCTATGATTCATAGACCTAAAACTGCCATCAACCTAACGTGCCTTTGAATATATGCTGAATACAGATAAAATACTTAATATATAATATAGTTTATTCGAAGAGTTATGGTTCAGTCTTTTCATGTAATTTAGCTGTGAATTTCAAAATGATTTTATACTAAATTTCCAATGACTGGCACTTTGCCAACCTTTTGACCACCGAAATTGAAAGTTACTTCAACAGTTTCCTTGATCACTCTGACATAATCACATTTCCAGTCGTCGTGACCTTTTTTCATCAATTGAACTCCAGTGATAGTTCCTAGAAATATTTTTAAGAATTTAAAATTCTGGTTTATTGGTATAATAACAACTTATAAATTATCTTTAATTATCCGAGTTAATCTTACCGAGATCAACTGCGACGATTTCAAACTTATCAATGTTTCCTTGCTCGAAGTCATTATGGTATTTATTACTAAGTTTTCTGAATTGTGTTTGACCCTTTGATCCTTGGACATTGCAGTAAACATCATTGTCAGTTCCAGCAAAAAGCTGATTGGTTGTCTTGACTTCTATCATATAAACATTTGGTGCGTTAGGTGATCCGTCAGCGCCTAGTGGGGCACATTCATAAACTTTCTTTGCAGAAATCCATTGATCGAAATTGAAAACTTGTTTAGCACCCTTTGCAACATTTGTTGCTGGATCAACAGCTGTAAATTCAATCTTTGCCAATTTCCACTTATCACCGAAACCCTCACCACCAGTTTTGATTTGAACCTTTGCCAAAGCATCAAGTTTTTCCACCAATTCAACACTGAAATTATTAAATAAAATCTCAATTCAGAATTTGTAAAATTGAACAGTCACCATTCTATTTGGCAGTACACCGCTAAACACCTCTAAAAGGTTGAAAACAGGACTTTCTCAAGAATGTTTCGAGTTACCCCGCTAAAATTTTGATTTGCATCTGTTGCTAAAATAGAAATTTTTCTAGATTTTTTTATCAGCTGTTCACGGGAAGTGAGTTCAAAATTCTACAGAAATGAAATTAATTAAAGAATTCTAACTTTGATTCAATGCATATATAATATGCTGTTTAGACATTTATGGCAGTCCACTGCCAAGTGGAATGGTTGGGTTAGTATCACGCGGTATGGTGACTGTTAATGTTTCACTGGTTCATACTTACGTAATATTATTAATTTGTCCTTGCTCCATTGTATCACCACCAACTTCCGCGATTTTCAATGGGCCAACACATTGACCTTTTATATCTGTAAACCAAATCGAAACCTTGGCATCAGTTCCAGCACCGATCTCATCTGCAGTAAAGACTTTTCCGACCAATTTTGTCTGAAATAACCATTTTATATCACATTAATTTTAATGATGATCCAAATAAAAACCTTATCAAGGAAATAATAATAATCTTGATAAACTAACCTGGCAAGCACCAGCATTCGGAATCGCAGCGGGGGTTTCTTCTGCTTCGTCTTCAGATTCAGCTTCAGCGCCAACAAATGTTGCTCCTGTGATTCTGTGAGTCTTCTTCGAATCTGGTTTGAATTCTTGATTAACACCAAACACATATTGATCGCCAGCTTCATTTTGAACAGTTATTGACTCACATTCCCAGTCACCACCAAGTGTCTTTGTTGACATGACCTTAAGGTCAACCCCTTAAATATGTATTAAGCTTTTTATTCTTTTATTTTAATATCAATAACAGCCCCTGAATAAAGAATTAATAATAATGTGACTTATTAAAAAGTTACTTAAGTTAAGTAAATTGATTACGGTAAGCAAAAGAAACCGTGGTATATCAATATTAATGTCATAAATACTTTGAATACCATGGTATATTAAATTCATTTTACCCAAGAGTGGTTAAAGGGTAAGAATTTGTAGTTTGATGGTTTGAGTAGAGTGTACAGTACCCAGCAAATCGTAAACTCATCCATGGGAATCAAATAATGGTATAAAAAATTGTTGACAATTATGTTTCAAAGGTTTTGGATACCCTCAGAGAATCTCTGATGAATTTAGGCCATATGTATCATATATGATATGACGCATGTTTTTAAATATTTTCATTGATTTTCAGTAATAAGTTATAACTATTAACAACGTGCCGTAAAAGTGAATTACGCTTCATTTGACGTCTGATTATACAAATTGTATTAATAATAATACACTTTGTTCACTCATATCGAAAGATTTTTTTGAATCGGTTTTAATATTGGTAACGTTTTTACTGTCTATCAACCAGTATAAATCCTTGGTGAACGGCTATTTTACGAGTTTAAATTGACTAACCGGTGATTTCTCCAAGATCAGCAGAAGCGATTTTGAACGAATCTTCAGATCCCTTTTCAAAATCATTTTTGTACCATTTGTTTTGGAGGGCTCGGAATCTACTTTGTCCTTTGGTTCCAATGATATTCAACTTGACCTTGGCATCAGTGCCAGCTCCACGACCAGAACCAGTCTTGACTTTGACAATGTATTTTCCAATAGCAGCATCGCCTGGGAAGAATTCAAATGTTTGACCGGCATCTATGCAAGTATCTTCTGGGATGACAAAATTGTAAACTTTTTCATTTCCCTTCAAGACCATAGACTTGGGTCTCCATGAATCACTGCCAGTATAACCTTCATTTTTATGCCAAACTTGAATCTAAATTAGATCAATTAATTTGATATGGTTTTGAAAGCTTTTGAAACCAAAGGTTTAGGACTTCAGGATAATATATGTTCAAATAATTTGCTCGTTTGAACACAAATCAAAAGCTCATTTTACGAGCTATTTAATAGATTAAAATACCGGTATCATCCGGCGTGTAATGATTTTACCATGGTTTCGTGTGATAATTTTGTTTAAGTACTGATGCACACAGTCTTCGTGTTCAAGTCTGACACGTTCGCTGATCGAAATCTCACTTTTTATGATGTTTTCATAAAAAGTCACTCACCATAAAGACATCTCCTGCAAGTGGGGTTGGTAAATCGAATTTGTATGTATCAGTTGAGTTCTTTTTGAATGATTTTCCTGCTTCATCAGAGCATCGAATCACCGGTGAGATTTCGAATGGTCTTTTGGTCGTGGTCAATTGACAGAAAATTTCTGGTTTGGTTCCATTTTCACCTGTACCAATGACAAGTTCCCATTTTTGGGGTCCGGTACCTGGTTTACCAACGGCTTGTGAATCGGTCATTCTCTCGAAGTCGAAACTGAGTTACAAACTGAGTGATTCGAGACCCAGTGACAATGGCTCTTATACGCGCCCTAACTTGGTCCGTTTTTTTACGACGTATAAGACCGAGCCAAATCAGATTCACTAATAGAAATTCCTGATTATTAACCAGACCTATTACACACAGTACCATTTATACAACATATCAGATCCAATTAACTGAATAACGTTGCTCCGAACGGTATTTGATCGTGGTTTTGGCGTCTGTCTTATTGATAAAAGTACCGTGATAGAGTACCAAGTTAGTAATGTTAAAGATGAGTCATTGAGTCGATATTTAACATTTTCAAAGGTTATTAGGATAACTTGAAAAACTTTGTCGTACATATTTGAGTTTAGCCGGTATAAATAGTCTTTCTAAAATAGGTCAACTAGTCAAATTGAATATTAAATATGTCATTTAATATAACTGTAACTGTGATATGATTATAAGCTCAAAATGGTTATCAATGCCACTAATTCAGTGGAAACATCGGGCTTTTTCATCACAAGTTTACATCAGGTGAAGACCATAGAGTCTATGACATAGACTATGGACCATAGTCTATGGTCCATAATGATATAAACTTATTTATTATGTACTTTCATTTACGACAAATTGACAAATTGAAGCATACAATTGCGCATTCAAAAGACCTCTTCCAAAGTGCGATCGCGATCCGTGTTGACAGTCTTTTCAGGGCTGAAAGCCTGACTTACCTGATTTTTTAAATCGTGTTTTTAAAGCCGAATTCGATTAAATGATTGATTTGGCTGCTTCGAGATATTTGGCAGTACATATTTTGGCTGAAATGTCAATTTACAGAGATATGATTTATATCATATAAACGTATGCAATGATCTTGATACAGCTTTTTGCTTACTTTGATGAATAATAACTACTTGACTCGATTCGATTATTTTCTGCAATTTCAATGACTCAAACGGTTAAATATTAATCTTTCGTGACCCCGAAATTATTTTTCAAACATCGAATCGTGTTTTGTTCAGTCGAAGAGTTTTTTGATTATCAGAATAGTTGAACATGGGTAATAGGAAAGAGAATTGAAAGTTTTTTTGAAAATATAAAGGTTCTTAATTTAAGGTCCTATGGGCATTTTATACCAAGATAGTATTGACCGTGGAGACCATTCAGGAGAATTTTATGAGCTTTATGTTTACGTTTTTATTTACTTAAAATGCTTATTGGTTCGTTTTAAATGTGTGAATTATATAAAAATGTCCAAGTTTGGATCATTTCTAAAAATCTGAAAGCGAATCCGGGATCTCTCAAAATTTTTATTTTTGAATGGGTCTTTTCAATTTCGGTTCAAGTTCAAGCAGTTCAAATGTCGCAGAATTGGGCTTCTGTGGAACATTAGGAGAGAATCCAGATTTCGATGCAGAAGATAGTGCCAAGATTCTTCACAAGGCATTTCACAGTAAGTTTGCAGTGAGGCTGTTAAACCATGAGAATTATAAGGACACATATAAAATAATTACCTTCAGAACGAATTGGAATCAAAGAGGATGTCATCATCGAGCAAGTGACTCGAATAAATAATGAACAGCGTCAAGAACTTCGTGATGTTTACAAGGGTTGTTTTGGTGAAGATCTTGTTGGTCTTATGGAAAAAATTCGACGCGATGATTTGCGTCACAGTCTGAAAGCTTTAATGAGACCTCCTGCCGAGTATGCTGCTCGTGAATTACGTAAAGCCATGCGTGGACCTGGTACTGATGAAGAGACATTGATCGAAATTCTTTGCACACGAACGAATGCTGGCATTGAAGCTATTAAGGAGACTTATTCCGAAGTCCATGGAAGGGATCTAGAAAGTGATATTGAATCGGAGACCAGGGGTGACTTCAAATGTCTACTTATTGCAATTCTTCAAGCTCAAAGACAAGAAGATGATGATGCTGATGAAGAAGCTGCAATGGCTGATGCTCAAGAACTTTATGACGCCGGTGAAGATAGATGGGGAACAGATGAAACCACTTTTACTCTTATTTTGGCTCGAAGATCATGGATTCAACTTCGTGCAATTATTTTAGCATACGAAGAAATTGCTGGTAATACCCTTGAAGAAGCAATCGAATCTGAATGTTCGCGAGATTTGAGAAAAGGATACAAGGCTGTAGTCCGACTTGCCGGTAATCCAGCTTATTACTACGCTAGAACAATATACAAAGCATTGAAAGGTGTTGGTACTGATGAAATAACAATGATCAGACATATTGTCAATTCATCAGAACTTCTTCTCAAGAATGTTAAGGATGAATTTCTTGAAACTGCTGGATATACGTTAGACAAAGGAATTAAAAAAGGATTTCGTGGTGATGCTAGAGACTTACTTCGCCAAATTGTACGCGGTAATGGATTCGCTGCAGAATGGACACCAGAAGAAGAAGAGGAAGACGAAGAAGAATCAGAAGAAGAAGAGGAGGAAGAAGAAGTCGATGAAGATACTGCTGCTTCACTACCTATCGATGAAAGAATGAAAAAAGGAATAACCGTTCACAATGTGTATATTATGAATGAACTAAGTGGTCATGTTCTTGAAGTCCAAGGTAATTTTTGTCGTTCAAGTCACTCTTATTTATTATCAATATTCAGATGGTGGAGATGATGGAACACCAGTCGTGCAAAACGAATATACTGGAGATGAGGGACAGCTATTTAGCATCAATTACTATCAAAAACAAGCTGTTATTTACTCAGAAATGTGGCCTGACTGTTGCCTTAGTGTTGAAGAGGGCGGTGAGTAAATCTCATGTGTTATGTTTGCATAAAAATTATCATATTTGATGACAAAAACCATAGTAAAAAACGATTAAGGTGGCCCACATACGCTTTTTATTCGATCAAGAGACGAAGATAATGTCGGGCAGCTTTTCAGATACAGTAAAAACTATATTTTCAATCAAGGAAAGAATTCTGAAACTTTGTTGTATCATGAGACTGTTTTGTAACACAAAGTTAAAGCTTAAGTGGAATAGCATTACAGTGATGCTATGAATTCGAAATTCTTCGTAGGTCAAGTTTTGGACGTCCCATGGTCATCGGAAGATCCCGGAGTTCATATAGGATCATTTACCAGATGAATGATATAAGTATGTCGAATCATATTGTTAAGCCATATTTTAAATTGCAATTTGTAAACTGATAAAAGGTACATATCGTCGGCATGGTGGAGATAATCAAGTTTGGTGTATTGAGCAGCAAGAATGAAATACAATAAGGCCAATAATTTGTAAATTATAGAATAAAACATTTTATAAACATGCATTAATAATGAAGCTTTTCATTTATAAGAGCATTCATATTATATGCAAGCTTATAATTCTTGCTTTGAGTTGTGTCTAAGCATTTCGGCAGCTCTCTTTTTCGCTAATTCAGCAGTCTTGATTTCTTCTGCTTTGGCTTTATCTTCGGCTTCAATTTCTTTTCGTAATCTTTCCTGTTCTTCAATTCGTAGTTTTGCATTTTCAATTTGTCTAGCATGTTCTCGAATAACTTTTTTTCTCTCAAAATCGAGCTGACGTGCGCGTTTCTTATTTATATCAGCCTCCCATTCTTCATACTCCTCCAATATATGTGGTGTTACCGGCCTAGAACGTTTTTAACACGAACTCAGTACGATTAGGACCGAAAAACGGACAACGTTTACCTCTGTTTATATTCTGATGGATTTCGATATTTGTTACAATCAGATTCTTCTTCTGAAAAGCACAACAGATCGTCAAGGTCTGATCGTCTTGGATTGGGTTTATCTTTCGTAACAAGCTTCCAGAATTTATACAGAACGACTTCATCGTGTTCTTCAGAAAGTTCATGACAATGCTTAGAAAAACGACTCGGCCAAAGCTGACTTAATAAATGATATTAACAATTTCTTTTTTTGTCCTAATCGATCAGTATGAGAGCGATTTCAGTTACTCAAGGCCATCAGAAACATGTCAAACAGCCTATATCATATAGGTTTAATCTGGTCTAAATACTCGATTGGAATGAACTACCAATAGAAGAGGTTCTAAAAATTTTTGGGGGGAATCCTTTATGACCTTTAATGGACATTATTGACCACTTGGGCGCTAAAGCGCTCACAAAAGCACAATTGTTAATCCTCTAATTTCAGTGATTATACCCGAGAAGTTTCAAATGACATGTTTCACCTGGTCATACATCTTACCTGGTAGCAGTGACTTCTCCACGGGCTTCCCATGTTTCGAATTCGGGTCCAACTAAGCGCCAAACTGGTTTTTCGAGGGCAAGACCATCTTTATCAAATATTGCTTTCGTCATACCATCACTAGAAAAATTAACAAACTGGTAACGATAGTCTCTTTTCTATTTACCTATCCCAATTTTTGACATGGCAAAATTCTTCAATTCCATCATAAACGACAGATTCCGATAGATTTCGAGAAAATCTTGAAAATCTTTCTTCTAGCTTCCAAAACTCGATACTCATCTTATTTGCAATGATTCGACATGCATCACAGCGATGGGCTTTTATAACAATATCCAAATTAGCCAAGTCCATTGACTGGTTTAATAGATTCGCGTCTTGTCCGGCATCAAATTCCGCCAACTAGAATGAAAAATGTGCTGAATAACCCGCAAAAACTCAGTTTTGTTAAGAATACCTCGCGCTCGTGTATTTTTGCCAATTCCTCTGGCTTCATAAATTTCATCCTTAGTTTTTCTCGTTTTTCTTCTTCCCTAAAGTATTTCGTAAACTATTATGAATTTCGTGTAATCGATATCATTTCGTTTTTCAAGTATTTTGTAAGAATAACTTACTGTGATTCTTCAATAGTTTGCATGTCATAATGAACATCAGCAACATTTTCACCCATTTCAGGTTTCGGGACCATTCGTCTTTTCATTTTATTGAAGTCGAATCTTTTTTCTGGAGGCATAAACTTAAAAACGCTTTTAGAAACTCAAAAGCTCACACAAACTGTAAATAAATATTTTACTTGTCGGTTATATTCTTCACGTTCTCTCATTAACTGTCTCATTTGTTTCTTTTCTTCTTCGGTATAAATTCTCTCTTTTTTTACAGTTTTTCCAGCTTTTTCTGTTACTGGATCTTGTACTCCAGGTTGTGCGTCTGATTCATGAGCTTCTGTTGCTGGTGGTTCATCAACAACTGTTTCAACAACCACATCGCCATCCGAGGCATCGTCTGTTGAATCATTAGCAAAAACGCCAGAGAAAAGTATCAAACCAATAAATAATTTCATTTTAAACAAATATTGTTTCTAAGCGATCAATTTGGATTGAAATTGCCGCGTTCGCCGATTTTTGAGACACTGGAAGATAGGGACCAATAGGACTTGTTTTGGTGGAACCACCGTGGAATCTTATAGACACCTCATAGATCTTATAAGTGAAAAAACCCGAAAGACACATTTCAACCAACTTTAGCAATGCTTCGAAGTTGATTTCATGCCTATGATTCATAGACTATGCACTGTATGATGGGTTAAAAGGAGGTTATGTTTAGGGTATGTGATATACGGTATGTCTCATAACAGTCAACAACGTATAAGCAACAAGGATCTATGTTTTCCTCTTGCGATTATATCATATTAAATATGACACGGACTAAGTCCCTGAACCATCAAGATGTGTATCACAGTGTTTAAGATATAATTAGAGGTCCAAGATCGAGACTATCACTATGATGCACAAAATTATTTCTTATGAACTATGTGACAAAGTCTATGTCAGCAAATTTTCTGACGATTAGTTTCCTAATGTCACCAAAATTTTCTTAATCTTACTAAACTTTGGAAGGAATATGTTGTGCCCTTATGATCCATGCTGTTTGTGCTACGGTGAAAAGCGCATAATTTCAATAAAGAAGAAAGTTCAAATTCCATGCCTAATTGGTGCAAATGCGATTTTTGTTTCGCGGTTAATTTGCAATTCGCGTGTAATTAGCTGACATATCGAGCTTGAGGCGAAATTTTGAAGTAAAATTTTAAGTCTGAGCATTCGTTCTCCAGCCGTCTCCATCATTTTTTGTCAGTGGTGGAACCCGCTTTAGGCCAAGCCGCTATTTTATGAAACTAGTACGCAGTACATCAGTACCATACTAATTTCCGCAAAAACACAGATTCATAAACAGATTCAAGGTTATGACAAACATAAAGAAAAATAATATTAGATGAGAGAAAACATGACGTTTATTAACATTTTGAAGAGTGTAAAAGTTCTTTTTATCCGTAAGTTATTCAGCACCGTCAAATTTATTTTATTCAGCACAGTCTTAATCCGGGACAAGCGGGAAAAGATCCGCAGTGCTCTTCAACCAAATCTAAATTGCAATTCACTATTCAGACTTTATTTAACTTTTAGCATTGAATCGAAACATCCGAATTAAAATTTGATGAGATGCATTATGCATCTGAAAGTATACGCTTTCTGTTTTTTAATTTAAATAATCTCAGATAATACGAGTCAAAGACTTTGACAGATCAAATTTTGTTTTTTAAATGAAATCCGCGTTTAACAGAAAAACATCAAACGTTGATAAATATTATTGGGCCAACGTTTAAATTATACATTATGGACCATAGTTTATGGTCTATAATTTATGGCCTATAATTTATGGGAGAATTCGATTCTAATTTTGACACGAGACAAGAAGCTTAAAACTTAATTTGAATTCTCATAAATGATCGAAACGGAAGGATTTAGGACAGTTGTCTTGACCATGTTCTTATTTTCGAAACATGATCAAATATGTTTGTGAGATTTGTGAAAATATTATATTGGAACGTTGGAACTAAAGCAACCAGCGAAAAATGAAATATAAGTTATGCACGCATACATTTCAACATTATGCTCTCTGAACTTGTGTTTGATGTATAATTTGTTTGCAACTCAATGATGAATAAGTTAATCACCAAATAATTCTTACTAAAATGGCAAGCCCAATTGAGTATGAGAGCTGCTACATATTGATAAGTCATATCTATTTAGAAAAATGATATCTAGTGTCAAAGTTTCGAGTCGAAACTTTCGACTGTATTTGATTAGAGAATAAATGAGTTGATTTTACCGGCGCTTGTCATATTTTCAACTTCCGGTCGGAAGTTCAAACCGGAAGTCGGCCCTTCCGCCCATGATACCTCAATTATTCGACACCAATTTTCATCTTGAGTCATAAAAAGACATTTATAATCGATATCCAGTGGATCATACCACTCAAAAGCACTTGCTCAAAAACTGATTTTTTGGCAATGTTCAAACGTAAAAGTTACGTTCAGAGATTAGGATTGACCTGTGAAGATTAATATTAAGATATTTCTAGATATTAATGAAAAGTGTTGGGCGATCCTTTCACGTGGCGAATTCTTAACGTGGACCTGAAACTTTAGTATACTACTAGAACTCGATATCCGAATCTGACATTTTTCAAAGTTAATGAATTCAAAATGTCAGATTTAGCTCGAGAGTGAGTGAACCTTTTATTCGGCTTCAATTAGCGTTTGATCATTTTCAAAAGTACAAAAATAAAAAAAAATATACCAAGATGAAATATTTTATTGAGCATTAGAGAAAATGAATGCCATTTATCAAATGAAAACATGGCAAAAATACTGCAGTAAGTTAATCATTAAATTTCTACTGAAACTCGAGTACTGTATTATCGGCGATAATTTATCGCGCAATTTATGGGTCAATTTTACCCGGTCAAAACGAATAAAGTCTAGGATAAGCTGGTATTTGGATCCAGTGATTTATCTTCAAGAAGCTTTAAGAATCTCAGTCGCATGTTTTGTCTGATCTGCATTTATTCCTTTTCTTATCACGGAATGAAGTTCTAACTGTTGGATTAATGTGCGAGCCACTTTGAGATCACTAGGTATTTACAATGGAGCAGGCAGGATCACAGACTAAGCTCGGTTTGACAAACTGGCCACATGTTTTGACGGCATAAGGTTCTGAGTATTGAAACAATTATAAAATGTTTTAAACATAAGAATCGAATGAAAAAATTAAAAATCGTATGCAAATTATCAATAACATTTTTTTCTGGTATAGAACATTTAGTTTATTAGACAGAGTAAAGGATTTATAGGACACAGATAAGCAGCGCTTTCATTATTATTTTTCTCAATATATTCATTTCAGTTTTGCTTGCATTCATTGCTGCACAGTTCCTGTTATTCTTTATCAACTCAAATGCTGTTATTTCAAATCCTGAATCCTTGGTTGATCCTTCAAATCCTTCTTCACCTTCAAAAAAATCTTCTGAGACTTCAGATTTTTGGATCAAGCTTCCGAAACTTAATAAGAAAAAATGGGGAAAGACATCAACATCTGAAACATTCCAAAATGATTTTGGAGGATACGATCAGTCTGAACCCGGTCGTCAAGTCAGGCCTCCAAATGTTATTGGTGCTGGTGCCAAGAAATGTGGAACAATCGCATTTTCAACTTTTATGAAATTGAATCCCCAATTCAGAAGCACAAACTTTGTTGAAGGTCACTTCTTATATAAAGAAAAAAAGTTTGCCAAGGGACTTGATGGGTATTCAAATGCGCTTGTACCAGTACACGAACACGAAATATCATATGAAGGCACTCCAAGATATTTAGTCGAATCTGTTGTGCCAAATAGGGTCAAAGCAATCAACGAAACGTTAGTAAAATTAAGACTATTAGTAATTTACTTTACTAATAGTAAAGTGGTAAATTTCAGGTTTTCCGAGAATTTTCGCAATTTTACTATCATCATTCGAAAATTTTCTGGAATAAGGTCTGGAATTCACCATTTCTTTCTCAAACATAAACACCTCAAGTTTGAGAGACTTATAATTGAAGTGTGTGAGTGCGATTTCTTTTGAGAATGATTTTAAATTTAGAATGAAGGTCATTGTGGTTTTGTGCGATCCGATTAAACGTCTCAAGTCGGATTTTGTTCATACAACCAAAACGACGGAACCGCATGCGAAAAGAATCAAATCATACTCAAAAATAGAGGGAACAGTTAAATTAATTCTAACTTAATTCTTATTTTTATTATAATTTATTTCTTAAATTATTTCTAATTTATTAAAAAGACTGTGTACGTTTATAAAAAGACTGTGTACGTTTATATGATAAACAACATAATTTATATGGTCCGAAATGTAGACCGAAATGTAGACCGAAATGTGACTCATATGATATGAGTCATATCATTTTGATGATTGCATAAGGGACCCATATTATGGGCCTATTTCATATGTACGCGTCACTTGCGAATTTGATAATTTGAACTGAATTAAAGGACTACATCTTAGAATATTTACCGAAAATCAAAAATGAAATGATAAATAATGTCGACTGGTTAACGGATGTTTATTATCACGATATTGCCTCGTCAGTTATCACCAACGGGTAAGCAGACAACTACGGGATTTTATAAAGACTTTATTTTTAAGGATTTATTCTTTTTACCTTCTCCATTGGTTGAAATATATTCCACGAGAAAATTTTTTATTCCTTGATGGCGAAGCAATTCTGAAGGAACCATATAAATGCATGGAAGATGCACAAGATTTTCTCAACATAAATCAAGTATTGGATGAAGATCATTTTTACATCAATGAAGAGGTTTGTTTGACGACCTAACTGGTCTACCAAACCGGTCATTCACTTAATTATTTTAGACTGGTTTCTATTGCGCGTATGTTCCTGGTACTCATAAAACAAAGACGAAGTGTCTTCCTAAATACAAGGGTCGGACACGGAATAAAGAAGAGGACGAATATCTTCATATATCAGATTCGACACTGAATTTGCTTGAAGAGTTTTACAAACCATTCAATGCTCAATTATGTGATATTGTGGGTCAAAAATTCTCATTTTTTAGCCACTTATGTTGAAACTTAAATTTTATATAGGTTTTTATGTTATTAGTATATTTAAATAATAAAGATATGACTATGCCCTCAGGTACATCATGCTTTTGGTATTTTTAAAAGTCGCTCAGAAATGTTGAAATGAAAGAGTCTGAAAGAAACAGAAAAGGAAGCCGAGTTTGATCGATCACACCTCATGGTTAAGAGGCTATCAGAGCAAGTTACCTAATCTTATGATCATCACAGTATACTGTTTAAATGATATTTACTTGGGTTCAGACTGTACATATACACTTGACTCATATGATATGACTATCGATCGATATTTTATCGGAATTTCGGGTTCTAACTGGTAAATTCGCTTCCTTTCCAAAATATGGCAATTCTAAGAATGCATTGAAAGTAAATGAACCTTATTCATATAGTTTTACTCATAATATAATGGCTTCAAATAATGCTGAAACTAACTATACTATAAAGATAAACCCTTAAGCTTTATAGAACATGTGCTTTAAACTTATTGAGCCTGAATTTTGAGAATAGTGATCGTTGAAAAGAAGACTTGGAACCCGAGTGCTAAAGATTAGTCTGAAGTGCCTGTTGTAGAACTATATAGAATAAAAATAATCTTTATATATTGTATTTAATATAGGCGATATCATATAGATCCGGGTTATTTCAGGGTTTTCAAGTTTTTCCTCGTCACAAGTTATTAAAACGGTGAAATCTATAACCTGGAATCGTTCTATACGCACCATATCGAGTCAGAATCACTGGTTTTGCGATATTCGACGGATTATTTTATACGTAGTGCATATGTGACGTAAATAATTTCGCTGCAAGACTTGATTCTTCAATTTGTTACGATATAATATCTATTGGCATTAGCCTTAAGTTTGACAGTACTTTATTAATCGTTTGAAGTCCTAAAGACACACGTTCACATATTTTATGATGATTAAATGATTCCAAGCCCTGGCTGTGGCCCAGTTTGACCGATTCGAAAACCGTTTAATTTTACTGTGGTTGTGAAAAAGACCGAGATCAATCGTAGATCAATCGAAATTCAATCATTCTGAACCATCAAAGGCTTTTATAAAAAAATAATTATGGTCTGAATGAACACTTTCTGTAAGAAGGTTTATACATTAAGCGTATTATAATTAATATATTAATTTAGTTTTTCCTATCAATTTTGAACTAGCATAGCCAACGTACGAAATGAAAAAAATGTACGTTTTCCGTGTCAAATTTTTAGAACGTTTTTTATCCGTCCATGATGCTCCAAGTTAAACTTATATCAATACAAGGGCAACTGGAATGACAATGGAATGATTTTTGTGAATCGATCGTCTTTCTCGATCACGTGTTTCTGTTGAGATATCTGTTTTGTCGACTTGAAGTTGAAGTCTGGTCCTAGATTGATTACGTCTCCAAACGTCTTCTGATCATGACTTGTTTTCTCCCTGTTTTATTATCTCAATTATTCTGATTTATAGCCACCAAAATAAGCCATAAAGACTCTGATCGGCTTCCGTTCTTTTTGCATACACTAACCTGCCAAACTCTGCGAAAATGACAATACAGAATCCTATAAATATCGGTCAAAAGCACAATTTATTCTACATTTTGACAATACAAAGGTGTTCCAATAATATTAAAAATGTCTCTACTTCCGTTTTATTGCAAGGAGAATGATTTTTTCATGATTCTGATGATGATTGGAACTGCTTGATTATCATTTGACTTATAAAACAGTCATCAAATAGAATAATGTTTGTACTTTTTGTTCTTTGATCAGCAAAAAAATCTGTATACCGTATCATGCTTGTCACAGATATCACAGGAATCATTGAATGCGATATGAAACCTGACTGGTCGACACTGATAAGTCTTGTAGACGCAAAAAGGTTCAAATGTAAGTTCTATGATAGAACGTCGTACAACATCCGTTCCAAGAATTATTTTAATATGGTATTATTAATACCAAATTGGTGATGATTTTATGACAGCCAAATTACTGCTGACCAAATTTCTAGTAAATTTTATGAAATGTTGGAAAATCTATCAGACAGGAAACATGTCCCGATGAGGCATATTATCAATGTCAACCATCGCGATACCATAAGTTGTTGGATTTAAGTGAAGACGTAAAAAAATAATGACGAAAATTTCAAAAGTTTATGAATATCAAGCATAACATACCGTATTCAGATATACATACTATATTTTATAATCTTTGTCATGATTTCAATCGTGAATTCGGTTACCAATTTCCAGAGTACAGATCGAAATTAAGCCATATCATATGGCTCATATGATTTGCAGCTTAATTCAGTAAATGCACTTTGCGTAAAGCTTACATGGCCAAGATTTATTTACTCGTCATCAACATCATTGCTTTGCATGCAATACGCTTAAATAAATGCATGCAGTCGAAGACTAATCTTCCTGTTGATTTCTAGTTAGACGATAGAATCGTGAGACGTCATAGACTAAATTCATCATGGGCTTAGATCACAAAGTACCTTACCGTGTATATATGCCGGTACACATGTCAAACTTGAAATTTACGCATCGAGTGCTTATCTTGCCGGCTCCCTTGAAATATGTCTAACTGTTCGATGCATGGAAAGTCATTTTATTTGCACATCTTATAACTGAAATTTAATTATTTTCAGACTTCAGAAATTTTTGGCCCGCTTTTGATAGGTGAGAATTCGGCTGAAACACTTTTCCATTGGCATCCAATCAAGTTTATTTCTGATGGCTGTTCTGTTATGCTTTCTTCAAAATGAGAATATTATTTAACAGTTGCGCTGATTCTTGGCACGAGCGTGCCAAAAGGCTCTAAAATGGCGATAACAGCGGAAATAAATGTGATAGCTCAGAAATGGCTCAATAGACTCCAACTGAAATTTCAATACGAAACTTTTGATGCAATAAAATTTTTTTTTTAATTTTTCAAGTGGAAGTTTTACCGGAAGTGGACCGGAAATGAACATTAATTGACATGTTGACAATCATTTTTTGGTATTGTCTACCCTTTAGGTCATAAAGGTTTGACGACGATATGCTTCCAAGGTATGGTTTCGTGACCTTTGGCACAAGCGTGCCAAAAATTCGCGCAACTCTTATACGAAAAAATGTTATCGCAATTGTTAATGTGGATTTTACAATTTGCAATTTTACAGATAATATACCTTTGTAACTAAATGTCTTGATGAGCAATCCGAATGTTGTTAAAATTCCAGTTACAATAAAAACAATAGCAAGCTCGTTGAACCAAAAGCGCTTACATGGATTTTGATGCGAGATGGATGTGGCATCCAGGATGCCAAAAAAATTGTGACAAATTGATATCAAAAAAGTAAAGTTAACTGATGTTACATACAGTTTCATATCATACATGTGCCCGGCATGCGGTAAATGGGAATAAAGGGAATTAATATCAGGACTTGCTCACATAAGAGAGAAAGAGGAGGACAACTCTCCGAATATACAATATAGAGGGCGCCATTCAGCTACTCCTGATATTAATTAAATTTATAGTATTTACAACACTGATTTCGCATATGAAACCAAGCTCGGGTGTGCGATGAAAATGTCCTCTATAAAACGTAGACTCCATTGCATGTGGAAATAAGATGTCAACGAGGAAAACAGCAACCAAACCAGTCAGAGTTACTGCCAAACCTTTAAATGATGATTTTCATTTCATTCGAAAAATGAATACTTTTTTCTTATTAAATGACTAAATAAAATATAACTATAAATAAATATCAATTTAATAGTTGTTTGCATCTTTTCCTGATACGAAAATGACTATATCGTGGAAATAAAACTTAAAACCCATTTTGATTCTCTTTAGATTATGATTTGGCTTGAATTTTGATTACGCCTAATCGACTTGAGTTAAAACTGATACAAATAGTCTATTCCCTGCTCTATTTTAGAGTCAAGTTAAATAAATGTTCACGTCGATTGAATGCACGTTTGTGAGTATGATGAAGCATCCTACATTTATTTCTGACCAGTACCGATTCATCGTGGGTCTAGTGATGCCAACTAAGACTTTTAACGTTTTAATTGAGATAGATTGGTATTTTAAACGCACCACTGAAGATTTGACCTTCGATATTTAAATAAAACATCGAAATCTCGTTCAAGGATAGAGATTTATCATCAAACCTATATGTTACATATTATATGTTATACAAATAATATGGTCCATGATATGATCCATATCAAACGTTTCAAGAGCTGTCTAATTTTGAAGATTTCCGTTGCTATCAACGATTTATTCTTCTTGATGACGTTGAATTTCCATTGGTTCGCGTTTTTGCACCAAGATGGAGCAAGTGACTGACCCACTTGAAAAAATTAAGAATCAAATCATACCATCCTCAAGTATTTCGTAAAGTATTGGATTTTTGCTAGCCTCTTCAGATCCAGTCTGCCGTGGATAGGTTTCTATTCTTGAAATGTAAACTATCCTGAAAAAAACATGCATTCAGCAAAATACTCTGGCAGATGCGTGTTCCCTGCTACGGAAAATATGGATTTAGAGTAAATTATTTACTACTCTGGTATCCTAGATATCACATGACGTCCCAATAACGGGCTTTGGCTTGAATAAGCTCCCCTCAACCAGGTATATTTCAATTAAATGGAAAATAAGCAGACCGGGTATATTTTTGAACAAGCAACGTAATGAGCAGGTTTAAAATTGACTGTCTGAACACGGATTACACTGTAAAGTGCATAGCAATTTGCACCCGCACTATTTCTTCATTGACTATGAGTCATGGAAACTTACGATAAGATCCTTACCAATTAGCTTGATTGCTCTTCCAGTGACAAGTCATCTAATCATATGACAGTTCTGTCAGACAGAGCGCCGAGATCTATAGCGAACGTTCTATATGATCTGGTCCATATCATATGGACCATATGATGAAATGTCTATTTTCACGTCATTCGAACTTTGAAAGCCCCCGCTGCTTTTCATTTCCTTAACTCAAATTTACGATCGAGTTTACTTAATGTTAATGACGGATTCTTTAATTGCACGAAAGATCTGGAGTTAAGTCCGAATAATTTGCGTAAAAGTATCATGAATTAAAACTATAATCATGGTTTCATAGATTAAGGTTGTAGATTCGAAGTTCATTATTCAGTTCTTTTCTGTCTAGGCAATAATGTTGATGAATTGTCTACGCCCCTAGTATATGGGATTGATTCAAACTTTATGAATCCTATAATCTCAATGTTCCATAGACTGCAGGATAGTCTGAAGTACTAGTGGTATCAATGCCCGAGTCATTATCCTCTATTAAGAAAATTCCCTTCCGGAGTTCGTATTTTATGACTCTACGTCGAAATTAGAAAATTCTAATTCGTTGCTTGAGAATTCAAAGCGTCAAATCTACTTTTAGCCCTTAGCTCTCGAACTTATTCTCTGTAATAGACTATATCATATGTCTATATGTGCCTATATGAGCGAAACGGAAGGCATCGCACTATCTACCTCCGGATAGCTATATAACAGGATTGGTAGAATAGAATCTGTCTACAATATCTATTATATCTTTTTATAAATCATATAAAAGAGAATTACCTGGTACTCAATTTCAGACATTTAAGAATTCGACCACATGTATTATGTTAAGTTACTATTATGAAAAAAACTATATTTTACAGCATATATTTTCGGTATGTAAGAACGCTGAGTATGCTTTTATGCTTTAAATATTATCCACGGTCATTTAAAATGACCCGAATAACAGCATCGCCAAAGTATTTCTGATTAGGGAATAAGCATAAAGTTCTTTCATCAGGCAAAAGCATGAAATTTACTGGTCTAAGTATCACAGGTGACCTTATTAGTAAAATATATTTTGACCAATTAATTTTAACCCGTATACATTCAGACTTGATCATAATCTTTTTTATGACGCCTTCAATTCAAGATGTAGATCCGATCTAACAGAGGCGGGAACTCTTCTGTACTTCTCAACCTTCGGCACAAGTCTTGGCGATCTGAGAAAAAGATCTAATCATATTTCGCAACTAACCGCAGAATACTGATTCAATCGGTGAAAATCAAGCTGCTTGAAATGATTTCAGAATATTATAGATCATAGACTTACAAAATTGAAGATCAGTGCTGTATTGAAAATCCATATAGCGCTGTGTAAAAAATTAAAGCGTGTTCCACTTCAGCTGAGTTTTATCTCATTATGTTCAGGTCTGGGTTTTGAAATTGACGGCTTGGCCAGCATTATGTTCTGACATTACTTCACTTTAATCAGTTATGATTCATTTATCGTTAACAGTCCTTTATATAACTATGTTAAATACTCACATGAGTGATATGCTATGACGAACAATTCTATTGGAGTACTGAAGTTGAAGTAAATGTGTACAGCTTTAAACTTCAGACTATTTTATGCTTTCTTTTAAGAATTCCTGACATTTTCCATCAAAAACATAAGTATTCCACAAATAAGTACGCCGTATACCGAGTACGACTGTTTATGATAAAATAATAATAATAAATTATTTGCAAATAAATACATATAATTTCACATAAATTAACATATCGATAATCTTGCTAATGATTTCCGGCATGATTTCCCTCCCTCTTGGGATTTATGACCTCTGTACTGTTCAATATAACTGATTGAAATCTATTTGATATTGTCCAATCCGCCGCTTCATTCCGATCCGTTCCGAATCTTTGATCCAAATCGAAAAGTCCTATTTTCGACTATATTTGCACAAAGGAAAACCCCTAATAGGAATCCCAAGGCGTCAAACTGAAATGATTTTTACACTATGACCGATTCGGTCATTA
This sequence comes from Oikopleura longicauda, assembly GCA_004367895.1. Classification (NCBI taxonomy): domain Eukaryota; kingdom Metazoa; phylum Chordata; class Appendicularia; order Copelata; family Oikopleuridae; genus Oikopleura; species Oikopleura longicauda. The sequence goes on along the minus strand of SCLD01087151.1, from coordinate 11,167 downwards.
TTTGCATTTATTTTTATTAGATGTCGGTTCTACCTGGAAATGTATCCAATTCAGGTCTCTTCTTTGTTAATTTGGTTCAAGGTCCGGGTATTTGTCCGAATGTTCGAGAATTTGTTCGTTGTCCGACCTGGTCCGTGCTGTGTCCGGACAGCTCATTTATATACAAGTTATTTACTCAGATTCTGTTGTCTTCTTAGAAGATTTAATATACAAATGAAGGTACTTGAAGATGTTTAGGACTACTTAGAGGCCTTATTAGCGCTAAGTACTTGATCCAAGGCCGACGTTTTGAAAGAAACACAACCTAAACCTCCAGTAATCATCTCTACCTGGAAATGGTTAATCACCTGCTCCTTAATTGACCTAATTTGACCTCTAAGTACACTAGTCATTATACAAATCAAACATTTCAACCCAAATCAAGCAATTTTTTAGATATCTACAGAATAGGCCTTAACACGAACAACATGTGTCATACAACTTGGTATACTCGGGTATAACATTCATAAATCATAATTATAAAATAATTTTCATACAAAATAATAATTTGGCTCAATTTAATTTCATGGTGGTAAACTATAAAACTGTACCATTTACCAGAAATAACAAATTATTATTTTTATCACCTATCGAAAATAATTTTACGAAGAACCTTTACCAACTTTTACCAACTTGCGTATTTCATAGCAAGGATCCAGGTTTTGATGGAAAAAATATCGGTTAACCGACTGGTAAATAGTTGACGGAGACAGGCGGGTAGCGAATAAGGTGGAAGTGAATTCATTTATGGCTCCCTTGGCTTCCATTTATGAGCTGAAAATGGGATGATTATATTGACTAATTTCGTCTACACCTCATAGGGTTGACGCATAATTCATGAATCATCTTTAATAACCGGTTAATTTATTATTAAACGTGGTGAATTAAATCGGATGGAGAGTTAGATATGATATTTCTTATCAGGAGTCAGAATGGCGAGTATCGCGTGTTATCAAACTAAGTTCATTTTAAGTCCTTTTTTCCTACCGCTTTGGGAAAAGTCTTCTTCCAGTCTTCTAGACTGTCCTTCAAGAAAAAATATTCAAAGCTCTTAGTTTGAGTCCGATAATCCGTTTTAGTTTTTGTGAACAATCGTACTAGCTGGTAGAGACCATGAAAATGGTTCGATTTAGCATTTTTCGAAATATTTTTGTGTCATGACATTGAAAAATACCCGGAAATTGACTGTCCGAGGTCACCTCATTCTATTTTTAGAACAGTACCCTAGTCATTATTCATAGGCCTTCATTAGTTTGTATGGAGGCCAAGCCTAGTATGAAGGCCGGAAGTTTTACTTAATGGTGAGCCAAACAGATTAAATACAGTTTATCTCACCGACTTTATTGCCAAGAAGAAAAAGTACCAAAGAAGTAACGAAATACGGTTCTTAAAATGGTTCTTCAAGTCTGACCGCCGTTCAACGGATTATTTTTAGAATTTGACCCAATTCCGATTTATATAAGTAAAGAAAGAAACGATAGGGTTATGTAGAAGTTCGACGCTGACTATCATGAACAACAAAATTTTCAGGGGTTAATAGCCGACATTAGCCGATAAAAGTCCATCAAACTGATATGATGCATAGGCGGTTTCATGATATATCATATGCAGTATGAACATGCACGAACATTTTGCAAGCCGTTCAGCTGTAACAAGAGTCGAAAATTTTAAAAATAATGAGACGAAAGTTCTTTACCATGTAGACGTCATCAATTCGTTTACGTCGTATGAAGTTACTTATGGACCAAGATGAACCGTACGAAATGAAGTCATGCTAGACTTTCTAGTCCAGTCCCTCCTGCAGTGAATCCCCGGCAGGTTACTTCACAATTTTGTCGGCACGATCAAAGAATCAGAAGATCATGCTGATTAGAAATGCAGTTAGGTTGATAAGAATCAGGTTTAGGAGCTTTTTCTTTTTTCGTCCGCTATTGACCACGGGCGACCTCCACATATTATACACTCTCTCACTCTGGTTTTGATGGCGCTAGCGAGGTCATCCAAAGAGGTTAAAATGACGAAGGAACCTATCAGGATCATCAATTCACTCATTAAACTCATTTAGAGATACGAAAAAGAAACAGAACCGGCTTAAAACGTTATTTATAAAAAAGTTATAATCAAAGAAAACAAAATGACCGAACAACTTTACAATAGAAGTTCACAGGCTAGCACAGCTCAATCCCATTTGCAATATGGTTATCAATCATATGTCTACCCGCCACAACATCCATTTACATCTAACTGGGCTGGTACTACATATATGGTACAAGGAGCTCAGGGTGCTGCTCAAGAGATTATCGGAACCGGACATTTAGTCGGTGGATCATCTCCAGATTCACATTCGGTTGCAAATACATCAGCGTCAACATCAAATGGAACACCACCACCAACAGGTCAACTTGGTGCAACTGGTGAAAATGGTGAGCAGGAACATTTTGCAACTTATCAACAGCATGCAACCCAAATGAGTCATTTTCTTCATACACCTCTTGCTTATCAACAACACACGGTCCAGGTAATTTTTTTTTAAATAACTATATTTTTTATTTATTATTAATTGTAAAACGTAGTTTCTAAACTAATTATTCAGGCCTTACCATCATCGCTATCACAGTGGCAAGCCGAACAGCAAGAAGAATGGAATCGCCAGCGTCAAATGGGATCTTTTAACGAAAGTAAGTGCCAATACCATGAATGTGTGTCATAAAATTGGTCAGACACTCTTATAAATCGGCATTTATGCGCAAGTTTAATTTTGTTCTTTAGTGTCATCCAAAACCAGAACTCGTGACAAGTACCGAGTTGTCTACTCAAACTTCCAAAGACTTGAATTAGAAAAAGAATATAGATATAACAAATATATTACTATCAGAAGGTAAATTAAATGAAAAATGATTTATTTCAAAATTATAAATAGTTAAATTCAAAACTATTAATGTATAGTAAATTATACACAGTGAACTAATTTTATAATTAAGAAAATCTGAATTGGCTAATCAACTCGGGTTATCTGAACGTCAAGTCAAAATTTGGTTCCAAAACAGGTAAATATACTCTCCATAAATTCAAAACTTCAACTATCAAATTCATTTTCATACTATCAAATTCAACCCTAAAGTTTCAAAAATTTACAAAAAAATTAAGACGTGCCAAAGAGCGAAAAATGACCAAACGTGATGATACACCAGTTCCATCACCAGAAGGAAGCCAATCAAATGGTGATGGTGAAGGTTCTGTCACTCCTGCTGAAGTCAGTTTGAATACAGTTTCCAGTTCACCAGATTCATCTCGACATCAGTCAATCGAACATGTTGCTGACGCCATCCAGCGGCTTTCTGACGATGACTCACAATCATATTCTAATCATAGCTCACCACCACAAGTTGAAAACCAACCTAATCAAGCAATCGAGTCCATTATGCAATCACTAGTTACCTGTACGGACAAGTATCTCCGTCCAGATCCAATCAAATACGAACCAATCTAGAAAAGACTCACTGTAAAAATCAAATTCAGTACTGTAACTTACTTTCCATTTAATCAGGGCAATACTTTCTACTGCGATTTTAATTTATGCTCATTATATTCATCACACTATGGTGTGCACGCTTCAAGTTCACACACTATAGTGCACTTTTTTATTACTGTGCATTCAAAAGTAAATAAAACAAAATCATATTATTCGTGTTTGATCTGTCTGGATAGCGGTAGTTAGAGGTCGGAATATCGGATATGATACCGGAGATTGAAATCAAAAAATCGCATATTAGCAAAAATCGCAATAAAGATATCCATTTATAGCTTCATGATACATATCGGAGTACTAATATAACAATTTAAAAGCTTTTAATAAATTTACATAACGCGGCCACCATCGACGAAATTCCCACGCAATTTATACATGTATTCTAAACGTTTCTGTTTTAGGAGGGCGAGAATCACAGTAGTCGAAATAGGCTATTTTCATAGTATAGTCAGTTTTGAGTGACGTTGACCAAATCGACCTCGACTACCTTATCAGCAACGACCAAATAATGAGTTATTCCACAGTCCGTGCCGGGCCATTTTAACGCCTTGCTTTTTGGAAAACGCGTCAGTAATGAAAAGAGTCAATAAATTAAAATTGTTAAATAACCTTAATGCTGGTATTCTTGACAAAATTACGATTTTTGATTGATCACCACGTTTTTAATTTTGAATTGTGAGAACAAGTTTACGAGAATGCCCATTACTGTACCGATCCAGTACTCTCTATCCCGGATATCTCAACTAGTCCTACCCTGATTATATTCAAGAATTTTAGATAAAAATACTTTTATCGCATATTTGATTTCAATATATATTCTGGTAAGTTACAGTGGTAAGTGTCTCAATGATTGAGACTCAATCGTTGTAACAAATACGGGGGGAAGGTATAAAAAATGAGACAAAAAGGAGGTAATCACGTGATGACAAAATTCGGAGCACTTAATTGCTCTTTATTTTCTCTTCGAAACGTAGTTGTTTTGAACAAAAATGAGTAGTGTCAGATCTAAAATTCCCCAAAACCGCTAAATTTCCTGAAAACATCGATTTTAATTATAAAATTAATTTAATTCTAGCGCGTGAACGTGAGGTGCCATAGGGCTGACTTCGATCGTTCTGTTTTTCCTATATTTATCGGGATAACTATAAAAATTGTTATATCAGGCCCCCAATGACAGGCCCTGTAATTGTTTTTTTCCTAGAAGTTTTCTAATTTCTAGAATAGTTGAATTTTATTATCTAATTTTGGTGGTTGGTTCAATCTGAGAAATGTACGCAGCTCAAAATGCTCAAAATTTGGGCACACAAGTTGAAATTCCAGAGAATAGACCGACTGCTCATAGACTTGGATTTCAGACATTCAAAGCAAAAACAATTCTTCAGAGGTTGAATCACGGCGAAAAACTTTCGCCTGAAGACTTCTTCACTCTTCGAAAATCACTCAAGAAAATTTTACGAATAATTCAAGGTAATTTTGATTATAATTCAAGATCATTTGGCAATTTGTACAGTCTAGGACAAAAATGTTTTGTCAGAATTCTGAACTGCCCACGCTTTTTTCCCTCCTCTCCGCTACACAAGATTTGTATTCACGAGGGTAAACTTGTTTTAAGAAATCGATGTCAATGAAGAGCTACCTGAAAATTCTGATTCAATAGAGCTTAGGCTTGTTTTCGAAACTGAGCTCATTGATTGGATAATAAACAGAGCTAACTCGAAAACCATTTAAGAAATATGTTGACAAAGGCTGCCCGAAATATGGTGGCTTTTCTCAGTACCGATTCGCCGGATATAAGAACGATACAAAAAGACATTTTTCAAATTAACAGTCTAATACCATTCACTCCACAACAGGCTTGGATCACGCTTCACTCCCCGCTTACATAACGATTTTGTAATAACAATGTAAATAACGTAATAATTACGTCACAAGACCTCAAATTGATAGTTTTATTATACGATGCCAAACAGTATTAAGTCCAATCTGAGTTTTTTGATAATAATAATTTGTGTTTTCACCATCAAGATTGATCATTTTTATATTTCCATTAGATTCAGTTTCCATCTGGTTTCTTACACCTTCGCAAAATTCGCCTACGTCATTTTGGCCTTGATCAATGAGAACAATTCGATTGGATTTAGTTTTTATCAAGTGTCTGTCACGAGGATCGATTAATTTTGTCTTATGCCAGAAGATTATAAATTCAATTCTGTTAGTGATAGAAGGTCAGCGCTGCATAAAAGTGAATGTTCACCTGAAGTCACCTTTTATAATCCCTCGTTATGATGACATTATCACTTCGACACGATCCTTAATTTTTTTTCCTCCACTTGAAAATGACGTTCAAATGATGTCATAATCAGCTTTTCAACTGGCACTGATTCACGTTGACATCGATTCCTGTGATTTTATTCTAGAAAATTAATTAAGTGACGTATCCAAATTCCAAGGTCTCTATAACACCCGAACCAGCGAGTGCACCTTCGAATAATTTTCCGCAAAAAGAAAAAAATACATCTGAGATTCTCCGGAATATGTCCGATAAGAGAGAAGCAACGGGAATACAAATGCCACGCCCAGCCGGAGCAACTCCAATGAAAAACATTACAGAACAAGGTCAACGAAGGTCAAATCCAGGTCGAGGTCAACTGGAGTCAACAAGAAAATCAATCAAAAATGCATTGTACACCATGAGCGACGTTATGCAGGATGATGATATGACAGAAAATATGCAAAACTCGTTTCAGGTAATATTAAATACAATATGGACCATATATGGTTAAGGTCATCATACCGTCAAGAGACTAGACTTGATAACTACACTTAATACGACACACGCTAAACAAAGTATCACATAAAATTCACCTTAGTGAATCATTCAGGAAAAAATAGCTGACATCGGAGATGATATGATTGAGTATTTGAACACTGACAACCAAAACATGCAGCTGAATTTGGGTGAGTTGCTTATGAATATTCTAAAACAAAATTTATTTTATAAATATCGTTTAGAATTGAATGACAAAATAGAAGAAGTACTGGAAGATATTCGTAAAACTGTTGAAGTTGAAAATGAACAGTTTGAAGAAATTTCGAACCAGGAAGAGGATGAAGTCGAACAGGAGGAGGAGGAGGATGAAGTCGATCCACCTCTATTCATACCAGCGATGTCGGCTGGACCTGAAACTGAAACCGCTACCCAACAAAATGGAAGTATTCCTGGATTGGAAATTGTCACTTCCATCCCAACGAGTCAACCATTCGTTCAGTCAAACCAGGAACTGACTCCGGAATTTCAAGAAAAAAAGATCAAAAGTCTCGAAGATAGATTTAAATGTCATCTACAAGAAAAAATAAACATACTCAAGGTAGAAACACCCTACTCATAATGAATCGAACCAAATCTTATTTAGGATCACGGTAGGATCCAACATTCAAGATTATTCAACACATTTGACCGTATAGATCTGCTCGAAAGAAATATTGAACTTATAAATTCAAGACTGAACAGTCTATTTGGAAAAATTGAACATAATGCCAAACCTAAACCAGCAGAAAGTACGCAAAAATGTCCCCGAAAGTCGAGATCTCCATCAAAATCACCAAGAAAATCACCAGTGAAAAGGAAACCATCACCTCGAAAACAGAACCGTTCCCGATCGCCCTCGAAGTCACCAGCAAAGGCTCAATCCAAGTCGCCATCCAAACAAACGGGTAAGGCACTTTGGTGTAAAGTCAAATCAAATGTTCGATCAAGATCTGTCAAATCCCCAGAAACCCAAACGACCAACACGAAATCGGCCAGTCAATCCAAACAAAGGTCAAAAACTGTCCGAAAATCACACTCTGATCCATTACCAGAGTCGCCACGATCACCACGGATGGGTCCGTCAAAAGCATTCGCGCAAGAGTTGTCTAAGGCCAAACCCAGGTCAAAATCTGGAAGATTTAAATCTTCCAAATCTAAAAAGACCAGTCCAAAAAAACAATCGATAAGTCGCAAAGGACGAACAAAAAGTCGTTCTAAAAGTCCACCGAAACGACGACAAAAAAGTCCTAAAAATCAAAAAGGCAACAAGCAAACGCCTTATGTTTATGAATCAAAGTCGCCAGTACGATTGGTTTCGTCGCCTGAGAGGAGGTACGTTATTAATTTTGGGTCAGCGAACGATCTTAAAGTTCAACCTCACCTATGATAAGAACATTTTTTCAGTCCGAAAAAGGCCACCAAGAATGCCGTTCAAACTCCTGTAAAGAAGACTAGGGGGCAAAAACGACAAATCGAGACTTCGGATACTCCAACAGAGTCCGTTTCGTCTTCTTCGTTGACTTCTTCATCATCGGCATCGACAGTGGTGACAAAGAAATTGAAAAAGTCCCCGAAAAAAATGTCAACAAGATCGATGAGGGTTCAGAACTCTATTTCACTTCTAAATATTGATAATATCCGTGATATTGAAGCAATTCACAAAGTTCGAAATTAAAAAGATCTTAGATGATCATTCCGGGATAAGGCTATTACGAATAGCTTCATCTTCAGTTAACTGTATTATGACTGTACATTTAAGCCCTAGTCCGAAATGTAAACATGGCTCTAATAATCCATGAAATTGTAAAAAGTCGGATTCCACGAAAATCCGTCATTCAGATCGTACCTCACACCCTTAATCATTGTAAAACTCCAATAATCAACTGCAATAAAAACAGTTTACATTCTACTTTTTTGAATTATCGATCGTTCCGTGTAGCAAAGACCCGTGTTCACTCTGGTTCACGCCCATTTCGTAAGACGTGGGACAACTTCCGTTAGTAAAGTTCATTTTTGAGCCAGATAAAACAGTAGAAGCCATTCTTTTTACAAAATTTTTTTAAATGCACTTATTTATTTTTGTTTTCACGCTAGTGACGGCACGGCCGAATAACGATGAGTATCCAAGTTATGAAATATGCAAATTTTTTCAAGAAGATAAAATTGGTGAAATGTACGTTGCACTGGGACTTAACAATCAATGGCCTCGCCTTGAGAAAGATCCAAAGGTTGATTTTAAATGTAATTTATTATCCAGTATATCATAAACCCGATACTGTATATGTTATACTGTATATGTTATACTGATTGATAAAGTAGGATGCGCCTTTCCGATGGTCGTCGTCTCTATACTACCGCATGCAGAATTCGGGCGGCAGAATTTCGGGCCAAATGACAATCGGGAAGACGAACCCCACTTTACTTGTATTTGTGCTCGTAGCAAGTGTACTCACATCATCAGTTATTTCCAACAACTTATTTGACATTCATTTGAAAATCAATATTAGTATGAGAATAAAGGTCAAGTCATATCAATTGGTGATCTTGACATGTATGTGGTTGGTGAAGGACCAAATGCTATTATTTGGAATTATGATGTCTATGGTTTCGATGCAGGCAAGGATTCAAGAATTACCCTATACTGTATGGGCCATATTCTTACTGATGATTTGAGTGAATTCTATATATAGGTCGTACTCGACAATATTGCGATTTTTTCGCTGAAAATGGATTTCTTGTTGTTCTACCGGATTATTTCCGAGGCGAAGTTTGGCCCGTTGACGAAGGAATAGTTTTCCTAGTAATAGTTGGAAATTTTGAATAATAGAATTGAAATCTATCAAAGATGGTGGTGAAATAGATGCCGAAGAAATTGTGAAATTTTCATGTAAGCACACGAATTGGGATAATATCAAATATGACTTGGATGAGAAGATTATTCCATTTTTACGAAGTCGGGGAGCTTCCAAGTTCGGGAGTATTGGAACCTGTTGGGGAGGCTACAGTACCATCAGGTTTCTAGAATATCCGGGAAAACCGATTGACCGGTAATTTCAGAATGACATCTTATCCACAATGTCAGTTTTCTATCGGATTTCATTCTTCGCATTTTGCGTTTATGAAATATTACACTGGAGATGACTATATTCAAATCTTTCAAGGCATTTCAAATGATGTTCTTTTGCTTAACTCGAATGCTGAACCTGATGAAAATAGAGAAGGAGGTCTGCTCGAACAAATTATCGGCACGAAATTCAGCTCAAAAGATTATGACCAAAATCATGGGTGGGTTACTCGTGGCGATCTGGATATTCCAGCTGTTAAAGTGGACGTCGAAGATGCAGTTTTACTTGCACTCGAATTTGCTTTGACCCATAAAGATTTAAAATAAAAAAATTGTTTTTATTTCACCTTATTTTTTCTTTTTCCGAACGGTAAAGTTGTTTGCTGCTTGTCACGCCGCTGTTCATTCGCTTGCCAGGCTTTCATTTTCTCAACTGATCATAAGTTAAACAAGTAATTTGAAACACTTAAAAAGCCAGCCTGATCTTCCAAATAAAATACTAGTCGTCGACCAAAATAATATTCCAAAGATGTAAGCCTAAACTCCTGGAGAAAAAATGCTAACAATGCAAAAAATTTAATAGGACTGAGTCGAACTCAGTTTCTTGTTTTGATACTCGAAGGAATCATGCAGAGCCGATCGGGTGCGCTAGGTACTTTAAAAAGTGGTCAAAAATTGCCATTTTTCGGAAAAAAAATCTGGTTGATGAACACCTATATTACACATATTATTTGAACCGCCTAAACGTACTGATTCTAAAAATGTATGACATGCCACCCGCAAAGCCCCCAATCGGCCGACTTTTGGTCAAAAGTGGTCAAAAATGGTCATTTTTGGGAAAGAAATCAACCGGTAACACCAACCGGTTTCCTGCGTAATACCGCGCTAGCGGTTAACCTTCTGGTATATAAAACGGCTCAAAATATAAGAAACTGGTAGAAAAATAACCGCCTGATTCAAAATGAATTAACTGGTTGATTGAAAAAACTATTTCTAGCACCACCAAGACCTCTTAAGCGCCACCTAAACTCTAGCGTAAATAAGACACTGAATAAAAAAAATATATTGTTTATTGAAAAATATTTATATAAGTGGATACAGAACTCACATTTTCAAACCTTTACTTTCACTTCGTCTCGCGCTGACTAACATTTGATCCAACATTTTTCTGATTGACCGTCAACCAGTTTTTAGTAACTCGATTTTCACCGGGTTTGGAACAAACAGCTATATTTTTGCCACTTCTCGATCAAGAATCTTTGTTAAGACTTCATCGTTCATTTTTATTTCGTATTCGATTTGAAATCGGTCCATCAGGCTGGGTTCCAAGTTCGTTTTTTGGCCGTCATAATTTGTTGTCATAATAACCAACTAAAATTTAAAATAACCTTTGTCACACTCATTTATGAGCAGACATTTGGCGTCCAAAATTTCAATTTTCATCCAAGCAGCTAATCTTTTTTTACCAGTATGCAATGATTCAAGTTCCATTGCATTTCTTTCCAATCGGTTAGAAACAGAGGCAAAAGATTGAGCCAACGAATTCCCGAGGCTGGTTTTTCCGCATCCAGGACGCCCTAAAGTTTAATATTAATGGGCAAAGCTGAAAGGGAGAAATATTTTCTGAAGGTCTAAGGGGCGAAGCTGAAAGGAAGAAATATATTCAAAAGTTACCAAAAAGGTGTATGCCAACAGCTTTGGTTTAAACAAGCGATTCTATCGTCCA
>SCLD01087150.1:0-14366 GCA_004367895.1 Oikopleura longicauda | reverse complement strand
AAACAAGGCGTATACTACTTTGACCGAAATAGAGAGTCATTCGGCGCCATACTCTACTTTTACCAATCGCATGGTTACTTGGAGCGACCGCCACACGTCCCGCTGGATGCATTTGTCGATGAAATACTCTTCTTTAATTTAGAATATTATGTTAATGGTTTTCGATTAATTTTGTTCATGTGTCGATTCGTTTATTTGGTCTAAAAATCAATAGACTCTTTCAAAAACCGTTGTGCGTAGCAATACCAGATAAAATACAGACCGAAGTCGAGGCTAAACGTCACCGATGCTGTCACACGGCGCGCAACACGTTGTGGCTGTTTCTCGAGAATCCAAGTTTAAACATCTTCTCCAAATTCTTCAACATCATATCCGTTCTCTTTATTTTGCTGTCGACAGTGTCCTTCTGTATTGAGACACTGCCAGCATATGACGATTCGTATGTAAATGAGGAACATGGCTGAATAAGTTTTAAAGATAAAACGAAACAGTAATTTATAGCACTACTGTTTCCGCATTTTTACGCCGGCTTAACCGCATTTCAGCCGTGCAAAGGGAAACGATTCACATCCGGTTTGGGTATACAACCAGTCCGTGCTTCACATCAAGGTCTAGGGCGAATTACTCACTTTTAATGCTTTTCAAATGCACTCTGTGCTAAAAATAATTGGTGAAGACAAGTGTAGACATTTCACATTTCGAGTTTGTTTCACAAGTTTAGTAGGTATTTTAATGAGGAACTCGCGAGATTAGCCCTGGGACCCGGCACTGAGGAGCTATCCATTTTGGTGCATCGAGACTGTGTGCATAGTCTTTTTCACAATTGAACTCCTGCTACGATGTGCGACTTGTCCATCGGTGCGCATGTTCTTCACTAATTCACTCAATATCATTGATATCATTGCAATCGTACCCTACTTTGTCACCATCGTTGTTGAACTGTGTGCATTAGCCGAAGAAGCACAACTGCGAGAAGGGTCAGGAATGGACAGTGGTTCTGGCGAAGAGATTATTGATCCAGTGTCAGTGGAGAAGCCAGATTCTGGTCACTCGACACATCATTATTCGGATAAAGTCGCCTTTTTGGCCGTCATGCGCATTGTTCGGTTGCTACGTATTATTCGTTTAGCAAAATTAAGTCGACACTCGCGAAATTTGAACGCACTGGTAAAGGCAATCGGTTATAACGACAAGTTTTACTGTCCGGATAAGGTGATTTTATTGGTGTAACCACCGTTACCTTTGTTGATTTTATTATTACCAGTAGTTGATTAACCGATTACAAAGACCATAACACAATCAGCAAAAGAGTTTTCATTCTTGCTCTTGTTCTTTCTGGTGTCGATGATCATCTTCTCCACCATCATTTTCTTCATAGAATCTGACTACAACGATGACTTCAGCTCAATACCAGCTTCATTTTGGTGGACTGTGGTGACAATGACCACAGTTGGCTATGGCGATGTGGTACCGCACACCGTTGGTGGGAAGTGTGTTGGATTTATATGCGCACTTGCCGGAGTGCTATGCATAGCACTGCCCGTTCCTTCGATTGTACAAAACTTTCATCGAATCTTCCAGGAGGATAAGATCAACCCGGACAAGAAAGAAGGCGATCCTTTATTTGTTTTGCAGGACGAATTGAAGAAGCGATTCGTTCACTCGGATCTGAACTAAAATGCACACTTTAAAATGCTATACAACAGTAATCATAAGTTTACAACGAACAATAAATCTACTACAGCGCGCATATCTTGCATCACGTCAAAAAGTTGTAAACGGGTCTACTAGCTGCCACAGTCTGGCTATCACGTTCACTTTTAGGCCATCCCCACTATATAAATCAACTCAGCTCGGGCGTCGATGTCGTCACACTGGTCGCCGATTGGATTGTGTCAACTGCAAATACAAACATGTAAGTAGAAAAAAATGATGGAATCATGTGTTAGCACAGTGCTGGCAGAAAGTGCAAACGAAGGCATATGCATAATCTTGTTAGAATAGAGCCAAACGCATAATCTGATTAATTGGGTAAACGAACAAAGAGCTACTAATGATGATCCCCATAGGTTCACTTATGAAATTGCCCCCGTGTTTGTTCTAATGGAGGAGGAAGTTTTGAACAATCTGGCCATTCATGTTGGCTGGCACTCTTTTGACGGGATCTTGTCGCCTGGTGGCTCAATAAACAATCTGTATGCAGTGATGATTGCCCGTCAACGAGCATGTCCAGGTGCGAACACTTATTTGACGTGACCGATTAATTCTGTTTCTTTTAGCTGCCAAGGAGCTCGGCCTCTTCGAGCAACAAGAGCTGGTCATGTTTGTCTCTGAAGACGCGCATTACTCGAATATGCGACCTGGAATATGTCTCGGCATTGGAATGAACAATGTCGTCGCTATCAAGTCGGATTCGAGCGGGGCAATGTGTGTAAAGGATTTACGAAAACGGGTTGAGGTGAGACTAACAAAAAATATTATTTCTTGATTCGATGACAACGCCGACATATAGGAAGCAATTGAAAAAGGTCGCAAGCCCTTCTTGGTAGTGGCAACGGCGGGGACGACTGTGCTGGGTGCGTTCGACCCAATCGATGCGATTGCTGACCTGTGCCAAGAGTTTGCATGCTGGCTGCATGTCGACGCTGCATGGGGTGGTGCTGTTTTGATAAGTAAGCAGCATCGGCAGCTTATGAAAGGTAATTGTATTTAATTGGCACTTGATGTTAAACCGACTCGTTTTTCAAGGTGTCGAAAGAGCTGACTCAGTAACTTGGAATCCACACAAACTGATGGGTGTTATACTTCAATGCTCAGCATTGCTTGTCAAGCATAAGGTAAGGGTGAAAACGGGGAGACATGATACAAGCAAACGGTTCAGGGAATGTTGAGTGCATGCAACAACATGAGCGCCGAGTACCTCTTCCAACCCGATAAACACTACGACGTCCGATATGATACGGGTGACAAAACGCTGCAGTGCGGACGACGGCCCGATGCGTTCAAGCTGTGGCTTGGGTGGAAGGCGAAGGGCACCACCGGCTTTGAGAGCCACGTCGACAAGTGTTTCAAATTGGCGGCGTACTTCGAGGCGCAAATTCGCAAGCGACCAGATCTCTTCAAGCCTGTTTTAGAAACGGTACGGTTATTTATCGTCCAGCTAGTAATTTAATTTATGTATTTCAGGGTTGGTACTCGAACATATGCTTCTGGTATATCCCGAAACGGCTGAGATCACGGCCAATCGACCCGATTTGGAATGCCGAAATTCACAAGGTTGTTCCTTCTATAAGTTTTTTTCCATAATCAGTTATATCAGGTCGCACCGATTCTAAAGGAGCGTATGATGAACGCCGGAACATTAATGGTCACATTTCAACCACACAAAGGTTTAGAACATGTTCATATATTCGGGTGACTAACAACTATTACAGGATTGCCGAATTTCTGGCGTGCGATTATCTCAAACCCGGCAATTACAGAGGCCGATATTGATTTTTGCATTGGCGAAATGGATCGTCTGGGCAGTGACATTTGAAGTTTTACTACATGTTCGGTATTGTCAAAAAACACTTTATTTACTCTGAGTCAATTAAACACCAAATATTCGATCATTCTATAAATGAAACCCAATTATCCGATATTATCAATTGATATGAGATCCCGTTTAGAAGGCGCAAGATGACAGTTATAATATAATTACGAAGGCATGTCAAATTTTGAAAACGGCTCCATCCGAATTTTGCACTGACCTTGAGGCTAAACGAATTATTAGCTGGCTAATGCTGATGATAATGCTGACAAATTAACGGATTTATCTTGCTTGCGAGTTAGACAACTGTATAGACTTTAGTTTAGGCTTTATTACAGCTCATATAGACAACTGATGATTTCAAGATTTCGTTGAAGGTTTTTTGACACGTTCTGTTCAATGTTTCTAAATTATTTCATTTTCATTTTTTTAAATGAGTATGATTCCGAAACATTCCTTGTCAACTTGTTTCACATCGCCATGATCTTCATACTGCTATTGTGTGTGTGTGTTTGTTTCGTTTGTTATTCAGGACTTTGTTTTATCGTATGTTTTTTAGTAAATTAGTTAGATTGACTAAATAGGTGTGTAGTGTGGGATGTGATAAACGAGTTAGCATTGTGTCAAGTTGAAATCAATTAGGTTGATAATCTCGTGCTGCTTTATGTTTTGTTGATTTCTTGATTTGAAACTTGAAGATTTTCAATCAAAGTTTAGACGTTTTGTCCGCCTTTGAAAATCTCGCGTTATTATTAAACAATATATACAGGAAGTCGTGATTCGACTCTTGGTTGTTTCAAAATGGTTGGTGAAATACAGTAAGGTAAAAACACGATAGTACTTGACTTTAGAAAACGAATGTGAAATTGACGCCAGGAAATTCAGCTCATTTGTAAGTAAAATCAGGCAGAGTATCAAATGATGGCTGAGTTTGGTCAATTTCAACAAAAATCAGGTTTATCAACGTGTCAAGTAATCGTCTTTTTACAGTGTTTTGTAAACTCTTTCGAGGCAAAATTCATATTAAGTATTGTCAGTATTGGACAAACGCATGCATAAAAATGGCATGGATAAGGCATTATTTTTGGCATAAAAAGCGATTTTTGTTTTGTTAAAAGTAAATTGTTACTTTCATGTCGTTGAGATTTTTGTGTGTAAGTTTTTGTGCTTCCATCATGTGTGGTCAGAGACGAGATTTTCTCTCGGAATAAGGCGTCAAACCCGGTCTGTCTATCAAGACCAGTAGCCCTTTGTAAAACTGACCATGCTGATGATGTAACTTTGTGTTTAGAGTTGATATGGAATATCGTTGTCAAATTGGCAAAAACCGGAAATGAGTTAACCAGAATGGGATGTACAGTCAATGTGTTGAGCTGGAATTAGTTATCGAGTCGAATGATTACAAGTAAAACGATAAATTGGGCTTTTAATTTCATCACTACATCGTTGATTCAATCGTATTACCCAAGTAACTCGCCATCAACAAGGCTAAAATTGTAGATTAGCAAAATTGTCCAAAGTAAAATAATTCGTACCAATCATGACAATGGAACTTCCACCAGCGGACGCGGATTGAGCTGCACTTGGCCAGACTGTTTTTGATAGTGACCTAGGAATACGTTATTAGTGACTTTGGTTCGTGTTCGTTGATTTTCGTTTTCTCATATCAAGCCAAAAAATTGATAAACAGTTCACGGTGACTTTGCGGTATCAGGCTGACATAAGGTCCGCGACCACATTTATTCAGTTGAATCAATCTCCCGGCGACAAAAAGCCAAAACTTGATCAAACATTTGGTTTCTGTGTTGGCGCGGAACATAAAACAATGATTTGAATCTAACATGATTCAAGAATGCTAATAATCGGATCTGTCTACGTTGATGGTCTAAAAAAATTAACAAAATGTCACACGCACACACAGGGATTGTATGTGTTGGCCATGAGTATGATTGAACCTGGGCTCAAAAATCCGTTAAATCATGCGGGTATTATGCACCGATTTGCTTAGAACGCTCTATTACTAATCCGACTTAAACCGAAGCCAACGATGACGGTTTTAGTGGTACCACGAACGATTGACCCGAGCGACCTGAGCACGGTCGCCCAGATGACTGGTGTTCGTAACATTTTTTCAATCGACCTCTAAAGAGATCATGAATCATTAACAGACCCGATGCCGATGTGTGACCTTAAGTGATATCTATGCAGCTAAATCAACAGTTAATTTTAGAAAACATATATCCGTTCAAACATGAACGATATGCACCTTTTCTGTACTCCAGTCTTTTTTATGATGACGGAAAGCGTACTTTGCCCAAAAAGGCGTTTTTCTCGATAAAGACACGTTTATCAGTTCGACATACATGCCAGACTGGTGCTCCCTGGCACCCTTATCATTTACTACGCTTGTTGTCAATGACACAACTCAGAAGTAGAAAAAACGGGCTCACTTCCTGATTTTGCATAGTAATCTGTTTAAATGGAAAAGTAACGTTTCAATAACAATTTTGACTGTACCTCGTATGGTGCGGCGTCCCCGACGACTGCGACGGCGTTTTTCAAAGAGTGATCGTTGAGATGGAGCCCCGAGTAGGAGCGCGATTCCATGTGATTAGCGACTGCTTTGATTCGTTGGATGGCTTTCGAGACTTTGGACTCGATATTATTCAGATCTGAAACATGAAGGATAAATGGTAGTGTCCCACTTTTGAGCCACTTGACAGTATCGCGTCCTCTAAAACGGGCCGAGCTCAGCAGAAAAGAAAAGCCGAAATAAATTTAACCGGAAACTTTCGAAATCGAAGCATTCTGATAATTAATGTTCAAATAACGTCAGGTTATGAAATGACGGCGCTGGTTTGAGCCGTTAATATCTCTATCTCGCGTTCGTCTGGTTTTTGATCGTCGTTAAGACCTCAAATCAATCAACCTGCTTGTCACCACGCTGTCCGCATGGGCCATTTAGTGCACGTGCTTAGCGTGACCAGTTATTGTTCTATTCAAAAGTCCTATTTCCCCGTAGACGCGCGTGTGTGTTTCGCTGAACACGCGAGTGTGTGGTTTAATGGCGGGTGAGAATAAATTAGGGTGACCTTTGACGACTAAGTTTGTGGCCGAATTTGGCATGCAGAAAGTATATGCCGTCTTAATCGGCTCAATTCTGACGTTGCCCCTGTGTGGCATCAATAGCATGGGCAAGCAAACAGGTGACGCTAAAGTCGAGTGGGTGATTTTGATTAAATTTCACTTTTTACTCTGCACACTGCTCTCCTATTCCTTTCCCGTGAATTGAATGTGCGGTGGGCAAAATAAGCTTACGTATTTGTAGTGGCGTATTACGCCTCGAAATTTATATAAGCAGTGAATGGTTTCGGAATTTCCGTTACCCTAAACATCTTCAAGGTCAGAGTCCCAGCTCTCGGGGGTGACGTGGTGTTCCCACTCCAGTTTTATTGGATTTAATTTACAGTGTTCCAGCCACTTAGACCCAATCCCGCTGAGACTGTTTTTGATAGTAAAAAAACTTAAAACCGAAAGCGGACCGTTGTCGGTTTTGTTGAATTGATCAATGTGTGACTTTTTGAATTATGGTCAAGCTTGCGCTTAGATAGGCGCGAAATATCTCCTTTAGCCGTGTCAAAACCGCCATTTCGAGCCTTGAAGACGACTTGCGTTGGTGAAACCGGATAATAACACATTACAACAGTCTAAACGCAATTATCGTTCACCAACTAGTAGCCAGGCTCTCGGTTGAACGTGATTTCGATGTACTCTGGTGCCGAATCAATCATCGACCAGTTGTATTATATAGCAGCGGGTTAGAAGTGGCCGAAACATAACCTTCAACGGCATGATGGGTGAACAATGTTAACATGTCATGTTGCCACATGTCTTTCTGGCCTCTATTTGATTTAATCAAAAGTTGAATCAACGCTTGTGACGCGTATCCTCGATATTCGCCGATTTTATCAACGCGTGACAAAACTCAATCACCATTTTGGAAAATACGAATCTCATTTGCACGTTATAATCTTCAGCTAATAATTGCGTCACAAAGTGCCTTGTGCCAATGTGTCGGCCGCCGGGCCGTCCAGAAAAGAGCGTCTTGGGCCCATATAGTGTAATTATTCGACTACTGATTCGTTATGCTTAAGCCGCTTTCCGACCCATGCACCCAAATTTTGGAGCGGCAGCTCATGTTATTGGAATCATTTCGAAAGGTCAATCATGTCACTGACAAGGCGCCATTACGTTATCACGAATGAACCGACACACACATACACAAAAAAATCAATCGACCCGAACCGACAACCGGCGCAAAATTGATAAAATGCTAAATTTTGCGTGCCGGAGCGAGAAAAAAACGTTTTTTTCGCCGACCGATTAAGTATCGGCGCCACTCGAGTTAGGGCCAGATGAAACTGCTTTCTCTCTCTCGTAAAAAGTTATTTTTCGGCGTCAATGTAAATAAATTCAAATAAACATTTCAAGTTGCCGCCGCACTCAGAAGTAGCTCGTTTTAGAGTCGCTGATTGCAACACACTAAATGATGAACTTACTTGTACGCCGTTCTATCTGTATTGTGCCATTGTCAGAGGCCATATTTTCTTCGATTAAATGATGCGGGTTGACAATCAGCTGGCCCGTTGAGTACATATCGATCTGTTCGCCACAAACCACGCGGATTCGGATGCAGTGCTTTTGTCGGTTATTAAAAAAGTTAAGACTAGAGAAATTCTAGGTGTTTGACGGTGATGAAGCAGGGTGCACTTGTTCTGAAAATAAAACATTGATTACTTGTGGTACTTGTGAAAGACAAAATGCATCGGAATGTGCGCGAGTCGGTGTAGTGCTCCACATTTGATAGTTTGCTTTCAAATTGAAGCCAGACCGACAACGGCTTAGAATGTGTCATAAACTCACCACTTGAACAGCGTGCATGCTTGGCTTGCCAGAAATGAACATCGTTTTTTTCGTTGAATCTAATCTCACTATAGAAGTGTTGTTGCGTCAGATTGATTCAATATCAAAATGACATCACTCACACATAAAGTCGTTATACGTGAAAAATTGTGCTAAGTTTATAACCGTGTCCTTTGTTGAGTTAAACAACTATTTTCATAGTGCTCCAATATACGAAAATTCCTCGAAACCCCAGTACAGTTTAGTTTACAGATTCGTTTGTACTTTAGATTTATTGCTATTTAATTAAGTTTAACCCGAAGCTTGATGATCTCCTTGTCTGTTCGACAATCAGTTCCTGTTAAGGTTTAATAACAATTCATTTTTGTGCTACTCGATTCAACTTTAAGTTTGAGTTGAACTATGAAAATCTAACGTGAAAAGAATCATTTCAAAAACCCTCCTTCTATTTAGAGCTCTATATTATTCTTCCTCTAAGCGCTAAATTCTAATCTAATTGAGAAAGTTAGTGTTGTTTTGACATTTTTTTGATTCATCGAGATTTATCCTGATAATAAACCAAAGATCACGTTCTCGAACGTTTCACTAACAAAACATTTCAAACTAATGATTATAGAGCCCAAGCTAGTCGCTCAGCTATGTTCTATCAAAGGCTATTTATGCGTTTTTGGACATATTGTTTCTCACAACATGCTGTTATTATTGTAGGGGCATAGTAGGAAACAAAGTCCACAAGCTGTTGAGAACCTCATCCCAATATTCTCAACAAAGTGCATTGTGACTGTTTATTTCATGATAAAAAAAATAGGCCCAAGGTGGTGAAAAAATAACTAATGGCGCATTTTAAAGCCTTTGTCTTTAAGTAAAAGTTTAATAATTGGGTCCGGTTTGTTTTTCACAGCTAAAATATATCAAAAAAATGGGTTCAATCTTACATCAACTTCACGCCGGGTACGTGCCCCAATGGCGTATTCTTTTTTGGTGTCATCGAAAAATATTTCTTTTGCATGTAATGCGGGAAACTTTAGATTCAAGGTTGAAAAGTGATAGGTCTTGTACGTCAAAAAAGTGTCACCTTTTGTGACTCTGATCACATAAGATTTAATATCATTGTGTCACTAAGGCAGCCAAGTTGCGTCATAAATCAAATCGAGTGCGTGTTACATTGCGGTTCTTGGCTCCTATTTTCGTCTGCTGCAAATTAGTTTGACGAAAAAAAACGCGGACAACAAAATCTGGCGACAAAAATCGAGCTTATTATGTGAGCCCAAAATGTTAGTTGTGGGGGTCCAGAGTTGGCATGCGTTGAACAGGCGTAACATTTTGAGCAAAAGTTAAGTCACTATTTACACGCAACTCAAGGCCAACTACTTTCGGGCTAGAATGGGGGCACTTTGGCGGTGGTGGCGAAACCCCATAAAATCAACACACTTTCCAACTAGTACGCAACAAAACTATGACTGTAGCGCCCAGATTAACGACGTGCAGCAAATACTATTTCAACCTTGTGTTCCTTTTTAGCGTATGACGTCAGCGAAGTGTCGACTGTGTTAACCATTGAAAATGGAATCATCGAAGTGCAAAAGGCAATTAACTTTATCGAGGCTCGTGTACTGATTCGATGTCAAAAATGTAAAATGTACTTGGTTTTTTTCGATTCTGGTGGTGATGGGAACTAGCGTACTGATTCGGATATCGGATCTTCGAGTTGGCGTGATGCGAACGCCGACGACAAGTGTGGGAACCCGTACACTTGTCGATCGAGTGACACGATCAATTGGCGGCAAGAAGACAAATTATGAACCCAGCGATAAGATCTCTCTCAACATTCGTCAATCGCGTTTTGTTGACTAGACCGCATCCTGGACAACGCAATTGTTGGTCCGTTTACAACAATATTGGCTCAACTAAGCCACAACTGTTGAGCGTGGCGAGTAAGTGATATAATGTCTAGGTACAATTTTTGTTTGTCAACACATGCCACGACAATGATGGCAGGTACCGAAATCCTTTACGTGGCTCAGTGTTTTCAAAACACTTGAAGGATAAACTAGGGTGTTGATAAGTATCAAATTGTGAATGACCAAGGTGAATCTGACGAGAGAATTGGCTCGAATTTCCGAAGTCAATTAGAAGCTTCACCTTTCCTGGCGAAAAATTTCGTTTGATTTCCAGCGCCGTTTGATATCAATTTACTTTCACTCTTCAATTCAACTTCTGACAGACTTTAATTGATCGGTTGATAGGTGTGTGTGTGTGCGTGCATGGGGAGGGGATCCGAGCGGGAGGAACTAATCTCAACTTCGATTTCGTTGAACCAGTCCAGATCAGCCAGAAATTAAATTTCTGATCAAATAACCGTTATAGGTACCACGCTCTCATGTACGCCGACTTCTATCAAATTTGATTATCGCTTCTGACACATAGGTAAACACATTTTGATCTAAAACGAGTGCGAACATGCCCGCTAAACTCATCATGAAAGTGGCGCATAAATACAGTAATTATTCGAGTAGCAGAATTTCGCGTTGAACAAGACATAAAAATGTTCAATGTTGATACAAATGTTATCAATTCCAAATTGACTGGATCAAATTCAAGTAAATTTGTCGGCTATAGACGATTTGCATCGACCAAATTGAACGGGACCACATTCTGGGTGCCTCATGTAGTTCTAAATCCCGTTCCGGCTCAACATAATCTTTTAATATTTTTTTCAGTTCACCAAATCGATGTCGTTGTCATCAGTTCAGATGAAAAAATCATCAGGAAAGGATCTGTATCACGCTCGAACGTGGAAAACAGTTAAAAGTGAACAGGTCAGCGCTATTTGTTTTTGGGCTGTGAAAAATGCTAACACTAATAAAATTGGTCGCCAGTTGACATGGGTATTGGTGAGTTCAATACGTACATCATGTAACGGCTAAATGGACTCAGGTGTAGACTGTAGTTCAAGCTCCCAGCCACCCCCACCATAAAGCGTAAAATTGTCTTATTATTATTTTGCTTGAACATACATACACACTCGTTGCAGCATCTGCTGGCACATTGAGTATAAGAGTGGCACTTTTCGGCGATAAGATTTGAAAACGAACAATTAGTCTAAGTAACATTCTAGGGCAGACTAAGCCCATAAACTACCTATGCCGGCAGTTGCTCTAAAAACCGTAGTTGCTGCTTCGCGACACCACTAGTTGACGTAACGAATCGGAATAGAAGGAAGTGCTCCTAATGGCGCACACGCAGGCAAAAACGGATATTACTAGTACTTGATGAACCAATTCTAAATGTGGTTTGCAAGTAAGTGTGTTCACCGTCGTCCGATTGTTCTAATCAGAAGGGGAATATTAAAAATGCGTCGTGACATTCATTTTCACAGTAACACGTTGTTGCATTGAATCTTAAAACTCGAGAATCATGTCGTCGTCGTACATATACAATGAACAGAAGATGGACAACGACAACAGCATCATCTCTAAGTCTCTCTGATTATATAAGCTTTATCATTTCAATGTTCGACGTGTTCGGGAAATAGGGGTTCAACTCATAGACTGATAAAGAACACGCAATTTTAGAATGCTTATCACCCACTGGCTAATGCTCCTTCTCAGTCTTGAGTGAGCGTTGTCGGTGGTGGAGACGGCTAGGGTAGGCGTCTGATTAATATGTTGCATCAATATGGTCGCTAACAATGTTCCTAACGAGATGATTGAGGAAGCGAATGCTCAACTCAGCTTCCCTGTTATCAGCTGACTTCATCTCTAAGCCTGTTCCAGCCACGACTTATCTGAGCAGGCACCCGAAGGCCAACTGGCCGAAAATCATTTGGCCCTGTCATCGCACATGCATATTCACTGTTATTACGCTCAAAAACGATGTTACGGAAACCGTCGTCAAAGTGTCATAATTATGTAGGTCGCACTTGAATCAGTCCGGTACGAAAAAAAGTTACGCTTATCTCAATCTGACACATATTTCGAATGTCCCTTGTCAAACGTAGTTGAGACAAGTCGTTCATAAAATAACACATTAGGCCGCCCAGCAGATGTGGATAAGTCGAGCGCTTTATCGAGCAGGAAAAGGGAACCCGAAATGGAATGCCTAAGCCGTGCAAAGACTTTATCATTAGGTGGTGCACAACACACACACGGCTTGATGACGAAATATTTCATTCTGGAACATATCATCAAAATCACAACACTAAGCACGTTTCAGTGGTTCCGTCAATACCACAAGTATGCAAAGTACGTTGCTCCTTTGATTTAAACCGAATGTTGAGTTGAACCATTCACTTTTCAGCGAAAATGAAAGTGCTGGCCCATTATGACCAATTATGGTTAAGTGTAGAGTGTTGAACTTGGATTGACGTGATACCCGCTCTAAGTGACGAAATAGACAAACAATCGGTTTTTAGCCGGTCGCTCACACGAGTGGTGCGAAAAACACTGTAACTGTTATTCCGAGTGCATGTTTCCCCAACCGCAACTAAATCATCACAGGGTCGACGGTCAACGTTGTTTCCTCCGCTGTTCGATTATGTGCTCCCTAATTAGATTTTCAAACCACGAAAAATAGCAAAAGCAAAACAATATCGTTTTCCGATTGAAGTGTGAGATAGTACGGGCCCCGTGATATCCGAATCCGTAATCCGAAGACGTAATTGACTCAATTTGAAGGTGATTCACGTTCTAGGTGCTCTTGTCGGCCCCGATGGACACCGCGTTCTAAGTGCTCAAGCATTTATATGAGTGAAGAATTATGTGAAATACCCGTTTACGCTGAAAAACTAACTTCGCCATCATTTTTCGCCGCAGAGTCAATTTCTTATTTATGATAGACTAGTCTATTGAGCACTTGAGTCGACACTTATTTTACAAGACGATATGCTCACGATCGTCAAATCCCTATAATTTCCACCATTTTAATTTTTGTCTCCATCCCACCGAAAAAAAATATCGAAATCAAAACCAGTACATGAAAAAAATATCAATATTATCACACGAGCCTTCATTTTTTTTGTTTCGGTTGTTGTTTGGTCGGTTTTACAAAAGGTGCGTTTGTTTGTTTGGTTACTATAAAAAATTGGACCCCTGTCCAATTCCGATTACCGCGTTGCGTTTTTTGTTTGACTAGTGTCTCAATAAACTGTAACGATCAGATCACAAGATAAAAGACGTAGTAGTTGTACTATTTAGCTACTCTGTTGATTACTTCTCAAAATTTTGCACGATTCTCAGTGTTCGTTTGCCTCTGCTCGAGACGGAAAGTGTATATTTCAAAACTACTGGTGAGTAATACCCTTGTTCAGGTTCAAAGTGTATTCGAAATGCAAATTTGATTTTTTTTAATTTAGCTATACGTATAATATCTTGCGTGTAATTATTGATCGGTAGTAGTAGTTTATGTCGTCCAATATAAGCAACTGAACAATAAAACAATGTTAGTGATACTTAATCATGCTTGGCTGAATCAAATCAGTAGAGCAGTGAAATTTCTCTCGTTGTTCATCTCGACATTCAAATCTGTCTCAAGTCATTTCTCTTTACAAAAATGCGCAAGTATATTTTTGGTGTTAAATATCGGCCTCGACTCTACAATTGTCGACATCGTTTATCCAGAGCCGAAGCGATCGAGCGCTGCCCGAGACCGCCATCGTCAAAGGAGGACAATTTTTTGGCTCTCCGATACTTTCACATGTTATTCGCATAATGGCTGGAGGAGGCGAAGTGCTCACGCATCACCAGCACCGCCTCTCTACCGCCGCCATTACACCAAACATTCTCGTGCAAACTCGGAATGGCGAAATGCCTGAAAACGCCGACGACTACATGATGATGAAAGACGAGTGGGCACTTATTTGAAAGGTTTTCAAGCTTATTTAAAGTGGCTGAGAATACCACATTTTCCGAAG
>SCLD01087139.1:0-14370 GCA_004367895.1 Oikopleura longicauda | reverse complement strand
GGTTTATTATTTTTATGTTTTTAAATTATGTTTTAAAGGTATGAGTGCAGTTGGTAAACGATATGTGGAGACTGGGAAGTTGGACTTCTGTAGCTGTAAGGCCCAATCAATGTGTTCTGCATATAATGCTTCAATGGCCATTATGTGCAAATTTTCCGAGTTATGTCTGATTGCTCAAAGTTTGGGTTATAGTATGAGTTTATCTAGTTTCGGTGTAGGGGAGAGGTCTCAAAAGGTTTTGATAGGTACGGCTTATCGTGTGGATTCAACTTTTGGCGTATATGTTTTGACTAATATCGGTCGGGAAAGGTTGACTGAACGACCTGGTTCGTCAGTGGTGATTCCAGCACTTCCGATGTCACTTTTTGACTGTGTTGAATTGGTTAAGACCGAATAGATTCCTGTTTCTGTCGCGGGGTTAGAATGTTTAGAATGCGCTCGACTATTATCCTAAAATTTGTTACTTTCTGACATGGGCTCTGTATGTTCTGTACATATTATATTTAAAACTGCCAAAACAATACATTCCTGTGCAAATTATTTCTGTTTGCGTTTTGTTAAAAGGTCCGAGAGAAGGGTTTTGTGGGTTTTTAGAGATTGGAATTATTCGATATTTAAAACTTTCGTTATATCGAAGTTTTATTATTCGATATTTAAATTATTTTAGATCGTTTTGGAATCATTCGTTTGATGTTTGAGAAATTTCTGATAAGATTGATGTCACTTGTGATAGGTTTGGTTTGAATTATGAGATAGTATAGGGTCTTAGGGTTTTTGTTAGGGTGAAAAATGGTTCTGGGCACTTTAAAAACGGTGCAGTCCAGTATTATGTTGTAGTTTAGGTTAGCGTGAAGGTTCTTAATTATAACTTTGAAAGTTTCGAATTCATTTCCAATGATTTCGAGGTGATTTGAGTGATTTAAGAGGGCGTTTATGGTTTTCACGACCATTTCTTGTGCTATGGAATAGGGGGTTGTTAAGATATCTAAATTTTCTTTTATAAATTTAAGGGCTATTTCAGGTTCTGCTGTCGTGATATGGGACCAGGACTGATTGTAAGTGATATATGCTTGTATTGTTTGTAGCATTAATTCGTGTATACATTGAATTTGAATGGCTTCTGTTGGCATCTCTGATATGTAGCCTTTAACCTTACGAACAATCATTTCTAAAGACAGATATTTGGACTCAATTTGATGATTCGATGGAAACAAATCGTGGAATGGTTTTGGTTTTGGTTTTATTTTATTTTATGACGGCAAGTGATGCATTATGGCGTTTGTAAATGGTGCAAAATAATTATGGCGGTATGTACAGTACAGGATGAGAATTGAATTGGTAGATATTAGAGTGGGAGGGTAATTTTTGGATGGTATTTTTAGATAGTGAAGTGACTTATTTATACGAGGCATTGCTTTCAAGGTCGGCATCGTATCCAGACATCCCCGAGCAGGTGCTGGATGCGTAGCATGAACTAGAGATTGAAGATGAGTAACCACCGCTTGATGCGTAGGCGTTTCCAGCACTGCTCCAGGTGGAATATTCTGAGTATGCACTTGATGAATAGGTCTCTTCTTCATTTATGGGATCCATGTTTTAGGTTTTTATAGTAGAAAATAAAAGAATAAATTCAATTTTGTTTGAAGGGTTGCTGAATTTTTATTGTAAACTGGGCTGATTATGATTATTATGATTTAGCTGTCCAGAAACGTGGATATAAAGGATAAGGTGAAGGCGCTGGAGGGCTAGAGGCATATGTGGGCTCACGGGTCGTTGATTTATATCAGTTGACGGGGCATTTTTAGAGAAAGAAAGAGTACCTCCAGCTGTGAAGATTTATTTGATCTGAACTATGTCAATTGGTGGGATTTATGTGCCTCGATGCATTATTTGCTCAACGGTTCAATGGCTTTATTTTATCTTGCGAGTCGATTAGTATTTTATTGCGAGTCGAACAGTATTTTATCTGCGAGTCGAACAGTATAACATGCGAGTCGAACAGTATCTATGCTCAGTATCACTGAAGGTATTTATATTTTTGGGGTTTTTTAAGGGTTTCGGCTGATAGGGTACCTGATGAAACGAAAATCTTTATTTTAGGGGGTTCTTAGAGGGAATTATAAGTGTTATGACTAATTATATACCTATAAGAGGGTTTTTCTTTTCTAATTTTATTAATAGCATCAGTTTTATGAGTTTTATTATGAGTTATGTGTTTATTTTGGAGTTAGTCTTAGGATTTTTGTCTTGTGCCGTTTTATATTTCGTCTGATGAGTCACTAATAACGTAATTGGGGTTGGGTTGGGGTCTGGTTCGTTTTTTAGAGGGGTTGAGTTTTGGTGAGGTTTGTTCTCTTTTGCGGGTGTTGGTTCTACGGGTGATTTTAGGATTGGTAACAGGTTTGTCTGGTGAGGAATCAGGTTTTGGAATTTCTTCCATTTCTGGCGGTTCTATTTGACTTGAACTACAGAGATCATAAAGCGATTCGGATATAGAGTGTTGTGATGTGATGTTATCAATAGGTTTATTTTCTTTCTTATCTTCCTTTATGAGGTCGAGTTTGAATGAAATTTTACGCTTTTTGTCTCTGATGATGGGGTCCGTATTACGTTTGTGTTTAGGGGTATTAGATTCTGATCCGGGAAGTGATCTAACTTTTTTAGGTTGTTTTTCTTTTAATATTGTAGAGTTTAGTTTGGCGGTTTTTGGTCGTTCAGAAGGTTCAAGGATGGAGATGTTTTCGTCTTCTGCTGAAGATGGGCAGTCGTGGGACTGTTTATTTGTTCTTCTCAAAATAGGTCCCATTTCTTTTTGTGTGACTAGGGTTGGTTTTGGTTTAGGGATATTCTTATTTTCAATAGGTACTAGTGCTTTACTTAGGCCTAGATTAACATTTTTGATGTTATTTTCTAATTTAATTCGGGTATTTTCGAACTGTGTGTAAATTTCCTGGATGTGGGGTTGTATATTATCGTAGAAAGTTGTAGCGATCTCAATAATATCCTTGTCCGCAGCAGGCATACTTGTGTATGTTTTTGTTATGGGTGGTTTTAATTTGATAATAAGGTCACGAATGTTATCGAGGTATGCTACCGTTTGTCTTTGTACTGAATTTATTGGGTTGATGTTTACTAGGTCTATTTTGGAAGGGTCGAGAGGCCCATGTGGATTTCTGAAGTGTTGATTGACAATGTTAAAAATAGTTTCCAGTATGTGCATTCTAATATCCGAGGCCGTGTCCGAATTATTTTGAATGGCTTTGATCAGCTGATTGATATCATTTAGAAAGCAAGTATTGTGGGAGATATCTGGAAAAATAGAGTCCGAGGTCGTGGCCAGTGTTTTCTTATAGTCCGATAAAAGTCCTTCTAGCTGGGTTTTGAAATCAATTTGGACTTTAGCTAGTTGATCTGTTAGGTCGTGCATCTGGTCATATTCCAGTTTTGAGCGATTGTGATTCGCTAAAAACGTGATTCGATCTTTTGGGAAAAGTGTAGAGGGTGTTTTACTAGGGTTGTTTTTAGTGTTGTCTCCAAAAAGGTTGGTCCGTCTGAGTGGACTGGGGGTACATGCCCTTTTTGGCTTAGACTTGGTTCGTCTAGGATTAAATGAGATTATGGGGCTATTTGGTTCTGAGGAAAGAGTTTCATCTATTTTAGTTTCGTCTCCAATTTTGGTTTCGTCTCCAATTTTGGTTTCGTCACCTTTTGAATCTCTAGAGGCTGTGTTAAATTCTAGAACTCGTTCTTCAGAACTTTGGTCCGGTTTGGATAAGTTATTATCGGTTTCGTTGGATAGATTTTGATTGGTTGGTTCAATATTGGAATTATATTTAGGTTCAGTAGGGTTGGGTTGAGAGGTGTTTTGATGGGTTTCAGTGGATGCGTGCTGTGTATTTTTAGTCTTTTCGGGTTTAGTTCTGGCAATTTCAACTTTGGATAAGTTTGCCTTTTTTATTCCGCTTGGTCCAGGTTGTGGACTGAGTGGTTTTTTATTATTCTTATCGGTTTTTGCTAGTTCGCTGATGTCGAGTGACTTGCCTCCTAATTTTATCTTGTAAACTGGTTTGGGTTTGGATGGGGTTGTTATGTCTAATATGCTAGATTTGAGGATGAGGGTTGGGATTTTAGGTTTTTCTGGGGATTTATTCACATGACCGACATGTCCTCCGTCTGGAATTATAAATCTATTTTGGAAATTAGTTGGCAGGTTGACAAAAGTGCCTAAAACGTTAGTATTAAAGTTATTTGCTACTAAATTTAATCTGGTTTGGGTATTCAGTCTAGTTTTGGTTTGGGTCGTGGCTTCTGTAATGTGAAAGAATCTGCCAGCAGTCTCTCCGTGTGAGGCTATAAAAACATCGGTTTGGAAGCAGCTGATTTCGTCTTCAATTTTTTGTCTGATTCTGTTGCCAGAGACTGTCACATTGTGGTTATAGGCTCTATCAAGGGGGAATTCAAGTTCATTTTGAAATAGTCTATTGTCATAGAGGTCCGCGATATTGAACATGGCCTTGATTTTACCCGATGATCTTTTCAAGCAGTTTTGAGCAAGATAATATCTAGCTTTGTGTATATTGGTAATATACTCATTGACCGTTTTGTCACTGTATCGAGGCATATCGTTCCCAAAGAAGTTAAAGAGGTAGAATTTTTCAGTTTCAGTAAGCGGATCACAAATAAGTGTAAAGAAGGGCGCTTTTTTGATTTTACCTTGTTCCGGTTTGAAAGGTTGGAACCCTTGGGTGTAGAAGTTTCTGTAGGCAAGCTCAAGTTGGACATTCATTGGTAAGAAACATGCTGCGTTTTTAACATGTTTGTTATTATTTCTCCATGTGCGATAGTCATCCATGGTCATGACGTGAACTTGAGGGTTGTCTAAACAGTTTTCTTCTTCGTTTGTACTGAGTGCGGGACTGTAGATGATGATGCCCATAAGCTTCTGGTCATAGGATTGGACAGCTTAAGATTTAAATTTTATTGTTGATGTTTATATAGGGGTTATTTTGACGGTGTCCTAGTTTCGTTAGGTTGTTTATAGTGAGCTGACGTTAGGTGGTAGTTCGGCGTTTTTACTGTAATCGGGATGGGCGTGTTTTGATAAGCTGGTATAAAATTACCAATTAAAATTAGTGGTGTTATTTGTCTATTTGATTAGCTGGTTTGCCTGAGAGAGGTTTGTTGAGGTGTCATTTTATAGCAAGTTTTAATAGTTTGTTTAGATTGTTGTGTATGTAATCTTGATTTTCAGTGGTAGCGTGTTGACGGTGGTAGCTTGGTACAGTGGTAATAATTGTTACGTTTTCATATGAGTGATTGGAGAGCGTTGAATAGTATTCTTGGTGATTTTTACAATATTTACATAGTTTATCTTTACCCGCACGGTGGTTACAAATGTTTTTGAAGTGGTCACTTAGGTAGAATTTAAAGTGGTCTGTGCCGAGGTATGATAGTATATATTTAGGGATTTTATCAAAGTGGTGTTGTAGGTTGTAGGGAAAGTATTTATTAGATCTAACTTTGTTTTTGTCTAACTTGACGATGGGTGTTTTTCCTAAATAGTGATTTTCTAGGCCTATTTTCCTTTCATAACTGAGTTGGGAGAACGGGTTAATGTAGGGTTTATCGTCGATAAATAGAATTTCCATAGTTTCTTTGTAGGCTAAGGGGGGTTTTCTTTGGGCTAGCATTCTATTTAGGTGATTAAGGGTATTGTATGTGTGCGAATTTTGTGCGTTTGGCCATTTTGCGAGCTCGAATAAATACGAATAATCATATTGAATTTTGGGATGCGGGTCTAGTTTCCATAAATCAATGATCGTTTGACCAGTAACTTTGTTAAGTTTATTGTATAGTTTGGGTGTTAGAATAGGGAGGGTTTCGTATGCATAGTTTATGACTCCATGATTGAGCAGAAACCCTAGTTGTTTGCGAAATGCATTATATCCCATGTTTTCGATTTGGAATAGTGTGCCTCTTTGGTCTAGGATTTTTTGTTTACGGATTTGGATATCTTGAGTGAATGGATGGTCATTTTTGAAGTCAAATAGTTTGTTCGAAAATGTCACTCCCAGATGTTTATGAGATAAAGAAGTAGTTCGGGAGCCAATTTGAATTTTGTCATTTTTACCTATAAGCATGATGACTGATTTTTCGGGCATAATATCCATATTTATGCTTTTCAAGTAGGTTTTGATTTGAGATTCGATCGTGGTGATGGTTTCAATAGCGTTGTTGGTGTCAGCTAAGGCTACGACTGCGACGTCATCTGCAAAAAGAACGTTATTTTCTTTAGGTTTGAGTACGTGGGTAAAGTCGCCTAAAAATAGGGAGAATTCTATTGGGCTCATACACCCCCCCTGGTATACACCGTAGGGGGGGTTTTTAATTTCGTGGGAGGCGATGCCGTTATGGACTATGTGGGAGGTTCTGTTGGTATGCTCGTCTATTAGAAATCGGGCTAAGTTGGGTTCACATGTTTCTTCTAGAAGTCGACCGAGTAATTTGTGGCAAACCGAGTCGAACGCCTTTTCTATATCTATGAGAATGAGGACTGGTGTATGTTGTTTGGGTACTAGGTTGAGTCGAATGAAGGTTTCATTAAGGGCTGACGAAGTTGAGAAGTAATTACGAAAGCCGTGTTGGTTTTGGGGTATGATTTTGGCCGATTTATCAACGTGCTGGCCATAATTATAACTTACGAATTTCATCATAATCTGTAACAAGGCATTTTGAACCCCAAGAAAGCGCAGTCTCACGGTGTCTTTTTTGGAACCAATTAATCGGGATTTATTTATGGGGATAATCTTAGATTTTTTAAGTTCAATTGGAAAATAGCCTATTTCAAGGCAGAAGTGTATAAGGTCTAATATAAGTTCTATATATTCGTTATGAAAGCATCCTAAAGTGTTTTTATTTAATTTTGAGTTGAAACCACAGGTGGTGTCTTTGATTTCCAGAAAAGCTTTATAGACTGAGTCTTTTTTAGTTTTACCTTTCCACTTTGTACGAATGTGTTTTGATCCTAACTTCTCATTTATATTAAGGTTAAAGTTATAATCTACGAATTCTTTGCCTTTGAAATAACTAATTTGTTTTTCATAAAGGGTGGCTATTTTGTTAAGATCGAGTGAGCTGTCGATCGCATTTTTGTTCTTTTTATTAATTTTCCTATTTACTTGGTATCTCTGGTTTTGGTTAAGTGGCTGATTTTGATTGTTTTCGATTATCCCCGCTAGGTGCTGATGTTGGTCATTCCTAGACATTCTGTTGTAATTTTTATCGAGAAGATGTAGTTCGAGTAGGTCGGCTTTCGACAAAGGACTTTCTAAAGATTGATCGATTAATCGATGATAGTTATCACGTACAATTTTGGTTGCAGTTGATAAGGGGGGGCAGGGAGTGAAGTTATTTATTTGAACTTCAATTGGTTTCACCAGATCGCTGATTGTATCTTCAAATAACTGAATTATTCTGCTTATGTAGGGTACTGGTTTAGTTATTTGATCGAAAACTTTTTCTGTCTGACGTTTTATCATGAGATCGTATGCATCTTTTCTTAGTTTATCTAGTTCTGGCCTGGCTTCGTTCAATTTAACTATAGAGTGGTTGTAGATATCGACAGGGTTAGTTTTGGTGAATGTGTGAATGGTTTTTGAACTATGATCTAAAATACATTTGAGATTATATTCTAGTTTGAAGACTGTGTGTCCATCGTTTCCACATGTGCTTCTACCTGGGATTTGTGAGATTTTAGGTATGAGGCCTTTGGCTAAACATGGGTCAATTCTAGATTTACGTCTGTATCCTGGGTCGTTCGGGTCGTTGGTGTGGGTTGGTGCGTAGGTGTGTGATTTTACTAGGTTAGTATATTCCTTAGTTTTCGCTGTGAAAAACTGGGCAAAATTCTTATTATCGCATTCTCTAGGGTTAGTGTACTGGCAATTTAAGTCGCCTGTAATTACGCTCGCTGTTCTGGCCTGTAATTTAAAGATTTTTGTAAAGGTATCTTGAAAAAATTTGTGATATTCGTGGTCCCTAATATTCATAATTTTTTGATATTTTGATTTATAGTGAGGTCTGTAGAACGTGCAGATGTTTATATTGCCAGTTTCACCATTAGATAGTTTAAGTTTAAGGTCGATCATGGTGAAGGGTGCAGGTACTTTGATTTGTACTGCGTGGGCTTTAATGTTGTTTTTGATAAAAATGATGCTAAATATTAGTTTAGAATTTTTGTATTTGATGGGATTATAGTATGGTGTGTAGATAGTGGGGTAGAAGGTGGCCTTTTGGACTTCCGATTCATGTAATTTTAATTCATTGATGCATACTATCTCGGGATAATCCGTTTTCTGGATTAATTTCTGAAATTGTTTAAGTGGGGCGTTCAAATTGGTGCTTACCATGTTTATATTTGTATCTAGAGGGGGCGGATTATTTCTTGTCTCCTTTTTTTGTTTCTTAAGTTGAAGTTTAGCTAGTTTAGTTTTGATTTGGTTTTTTATAGGTTCAGGTAGCTTATCATAGTCTTCATCTGAGGGTTTTTTGTATTGGTACTGGTTAGATTTACGTTTCGGCGGTTTAGGGTGGATCATATTAGCGTTAATTTCTTCTGGTATGTGGTGTCCGTCTAGTTCAAAGAAGTGGTCGGCTGCTTGATCGCCGGTAGTGTGATGTAATTGGTCAAAATTAGGTAGGTTTGGTGGGTTTGAGGGTTCCGTGGGTCTATCGACCTGGTTTATTTGGGTTTCACTCATGTAATAAACCCATGGTCTGTAAATGATCGGTAAGTTAGTTTGTATAAAGTTGTCTAAGTATTTGAGAGGGTGGTTTTTACCTTTATCTGTTAGGTTTTTCATGAAATTTGGTTTAAACATGGAGGTGATATTTGAAATTGAATTAAATCTGGTCGGTTTTTTAACTTCGATAGTGTTCTGCCCTATTTGAGATGCTGATGTGGATTTTTTGACTGGTTTAGGTATGTCGCAAAATAATTGTTTGGTGGCAGAAGATTTGGACAGAGTGCCCGATATGGTTTCGACTGGTTTAAGGGATGAAAGGCTATTTTTAAGAGTAGGCTTAGTTGTAGAAGAGGCGATTTTGAGTGGTGTGTAATTTTTACGATTTTTCCTGGCACTAGAGGTGTTGTCTTTAGGCTTCCTAGGAGATTGGATTGGGTTTTGGTATGGGTTAGTCCTAACTGGTGTTTTATTGCCCATTTTAAGGTTTCTATTACAGTTGGGGTTCTTAGTGGGGGTCTTTTTAGGCGAATTTTTGAGCTCAGCTTTCCTGAGTAGAAATTCTTTGATGGGCGTGGTTTTAGTGTGTAGGTTAGGTTTGATTGGGCTATGGAATGGTACTGGTACGGGTTTGTTTAGAAAGTTTTTGCGCATCGCGTTGACTTCCTGTATATTATTTGGAAAGTATTTGCTAATGTAGGTTGGTTTGTCAACGACGAAACACATTCGTATATAGTTTAATAGTTTGGCGGTGGTAAGATTTGGTAATTTTAATTGCATATTACATGCTGAATCCAAAATATGTTTAATAAATTGACCTGACACGGGCGGCGCTGGGAATTTGTCGAACAGTTCAATGTGGTCCGTGTCAAGCAGATCTACAAAACATGATTCATTTGACAGGGCGGTGTGGAGTTTGGAAAAATTATGTTCTAGATAAAATTCCGCTTCTGAGATCAGCTGGTTTGTGGTTTGAGTTTGTAATATGTTGGTTTCAGAGTGGAATGGTTTTAGTTCATTAACAGTTTTAGTTAGGATTTCAAAAAGTTGGTCAGTTTGGGTTAGGGCTATGTTGTAATATTTAATGTAATCAGGGATAGGTTTAGGATCTTGGGGCTTGTAATTTGGATGCTGACTGAAGATGGGCCATTTGGTGTTATCAAGACTTTGCACAAAAGATTTGTTATCAAAAAGTGGGTCGTTTAGTATAGATTTGGATCTGGGTCGTAGGTTGTGTTCGTTGTTTCTGGACTTTTTAGGTGATTGTGTTATTTTATTGATTGGGGACCTTCGTCGTTTTAATGGTGAGTTTGAAACATTTTCAAGCAGTGAACAGTTCTGTAGACTGGCTGAAAGTTCTGTGCGTTTTTTAGGGGTTTTTGGTTCTTTGAATATATGATAGTTGGGTATATTGGGTTTGGTTGGTGATTCGTGTATGGAAAAATTACCGTTAGAATTAGCCTCTTGACTAATTGAGAGTTGTCCGTTCGCTGGGCTGTTGCTATGATCATATCTAGGGGTGAGGACTTCGATACTGTCTAGACAGACACGAGTTTTATTATTGGGGTCGAAATTGGCGTCTGGGTTTGCAATCATGAAAGGAACTAGTGGGGTGGGTGTTGGGTTTAAGGGTGTATCTCCTGGGACTTCCATGTTTTCAAAACCAATGTGCATGGATTGAGAATTTTTATTCATGTTCGCGATTCTCTCATCAGCTGAGGCTACACTAGTGAGTGAGTCAGGAATCATGATTGGATTAGTGGGTTTGAAATTGTCATTATAGAGTTTTAGTTTAGCGGGTCGTTTGTCGATGGAAAGTACAATTGAGGCTTGAACTCCGATCAGAGTGCGATTTATTTTAGTGTTGATCTCGTTTTCACGGGTTTTAAGTCTCAATTGGTTGTGTCCTAAGAGTAATTTTTTGTTATTCAGTCTATTTTCACCAATTTCCCTTTGCATCTCTTCAAATTTTTTATCGTTTTCAAGGTTACTAGTGTTGATGGCAGTGGTCAATTGGGTAAAATTAACTGAATTCTGTTCTAGTCGAGTTAGGCGAGTGTATACGTCCGGGTCAGTTTTCGGACTTGATGTAGGAGGATTAGATTGGTTGTCCGTGGGTGGTTGAGGTTGTGTAAGTCTATTGAGAAAGTCTTCTTGGGTAAGGGGTCTCTGTGAGGGCTGAATTCTTGATTTCTGGCGAAGGACATTTTCTTGGAGTCGTCTTAGGGCTTGAGGACAATTAGCGATCATATCCGCTCTTGCTCTTCGAAGGAGTTTAATTGCTTCAGTTGGGTCGTGTTGAAAGTAGTGGCTGCTATATTTTCCTAACATGCCTGAATTTTGTCCTATTAGTTTGCTAATTTTAATTGAGGTGATGTTCTTACAAGTATGTTCCATGGTGGGTAAATCCATGTTGTTCGATATAAGCTTCAAGTCACGAATGGGATATCCTCGCTTACTAATCAATATTCCGAGTTGACCTCTTCGGTGTGAGTTACAACTGGCTGTATAGTTATCTAATTGTAGTTTGGAGGGTTGATAAATTTTGTTTGATTTAAGGAAGACATTAGTAATGCTGTTGGATGAGCCTTCTGCGTCGTCTACGCTGAATTCATATCCCACGGGGTATTTGAAGTCAGCGTCTTCATGGAGTTCGATGTCCTCATTAAGGTTGTCAGCTTTGGAACTCAATGATAGGTAACCCTCTGCTCCGGTGGGGTGCGAGTTACGAAGTGCTATGTAGCAGTCAGTGACGGCCTTTGGGGAGATCATTGTGATTTCATAAGAAGCATCATCCGGTGAAGAGAGAGACCACAACATAAATGGGAGTTTCGGAAATAAACTGGCGGCATTATTTGGTCTGATGCGGTCGAGGTTGTGAAGACAGACCAAAACGTAATTTTTCATGTTTGAAACTTTTAATGACGTAATTGGCATGTCGTCATCGAGTTCAATTCCACCGTTTACCACTACATCTGTGGGTGTGAGTTTGAGGCGTTCAAGAAGATTTTCGAGGTGGTTGATACGGGTTCTCGCTGATACAGGTATATCATAGATAATTTGTGACACATTGACCGTTTCATTCTGTTTTGATAAAATTTTGAGGTCATCATAGAGATTGAGACTCGGGTTCACGCTTAGCCACGTGGTTTCTACTTTGTTAAGTGCACCGGCTCCGGGGTTGAAGCGTCTTAACTTTCTCCAATTAAATTGCGGTTGAATGGGTTCACGTTTTGGTTTTTTGGCTTCAAATGAGCTGTTCAGTAACCGATTCATGCTGAAATGCATACTTATGTATTAGGAATATAATTTGTTTGTTTACAGTTATGTATAGTTCTTTTAGTTTTAAGTGTTAGTTCTCTATAGCTTTTAGTTTCTCTTAGATTTTAGTGTTTTGATTTTAAATTTAGTGTTCAATTGAGCGAATAATTTGATTGATTTTTAATTTTCTAATTATAGGAGCGATTTCTTGGTTGTCAAAAAACTTGATGCGATTACTGAGTTATAATTTAGGGCAATGTTGGTGGATATGTGATTCGGAATGTTTGGACCTTAGATGGAGAGTTTTCCAATAGAACGATTTCAACTCGAGAAGAATGTGGATGGGAGAACAAATAAAGAATATGCTTCAAAGATGGTTGTTTCCTGCTCAAAACGTCCAATTTTACCTGTCGTGTTGTCCACGGAATTGTGAGTCCTGCAATTTAATCATGCGTTTATGCCCCCGGGTGTTTATGGAATGTTTGGAGTGACAGTATTATAATTTACATGTATTTATGTAATTTTAATGTACTGTATACAGATAAATACACTTATGTTTTATGTTGATTGTTGGAGTGGTGTATGAAGTTTATTTTATCTCTGTACTGGTGGAAAAGGTTGAAAATAGTTGGTTTTTAATTTTTTAATTGTTTGATGATTTCTCTTTTTCACAAAATTAAAACTAAAAAGACTTTAAAGACAATTTGAACTTTAAGACAATTTGAACTTCAAGACAATTTGAAAATCTTTCTTAGAAATACCACCACCTGGACCCGAGTAAGTTTTATGGCTGTCAACAAATATTTTGTTAGTTTCACGATGAATAAAAAATGTCATCACCACTCCAAGCATGCCTGTTTAATGGTTAAATGATCAAGTTATGAATGATCTCGTCGGTAACATTTTGGATTTAACAATCCAGCTGCTTGCTGAATTTCCTAATAGGACACCTATCTATAAGACACTACTTTTCAAATTTCAAGTTCAAAAAATGCCATAAGACGAGATTTAATCAACCGACCAAACATCGTCGGGTACTAAGTCGACTACGTAGAATCCGATGGTAAAGTTCGGTCGCCATGGCGCTTGACGGTTGATTCCATTTTCCTGCAGATAAAACAACGGATATAAATGTTCCAATCATGAGCTTACTTTTACACTCGATGGCGATATGGAGCAGTCCATATATTACAAAAATGACAATTGATAGTCCCATCAGGATCGAGCCAAAAACCAGTAAGCCGTATTCTGTGTTCTTTGTAACACCTTCAAAAGCTTTTATGTGATTGGACGCTCCAATTTGTACTTTATGGATCACAAATGATGGTAATACCATCATGGTATCAAATGGATAAGTCACATAAAAGTTTTCCTTCTAGACAGGTCACTTGGTCAAAAGAGCAAAATCTGGATTCGTCCAGCACTGGTTGATAATAATTTATCATGGAAGGGACGAATAGTATCAGCGTTGAAAGACTTTTCAAAATTGATATTAGTTCCAAGTAAAAAGTATAACAGAACAAAATGGCATAATTCTCTGAAATGGCGCCCTCTATATTGTATATTGGGAGAGTCGTTGACCTCTTTGTCAGCGGAATATGGTATTTAATTCCGTTATACTATTTAAAAAATATGATACATATCAACTGTTCCTCAATAAAATTGATCCAATACCCAGCATTTTTGGTCGCGAAAAATTGCGACAAAATAGTGCAATCGGAATCGCACTTGGTAGAATTTCATATTTGGCAAACTCACAAAGAGATAAGATTCACTTGGGACATGTTGTTTTGTTTAAAAATTCAATCCTGATCGCGATGGTACCACAGAGAGCGTTAATAAAATCATTTGAATTGCAATTGAATTGTAAACGAAAGTCTTTTTGAAGTCTTAACCCAATCGATAATTTTTATAGGCAATAAATATTAATATTGAGCAGTTTTTTGGTACGACATAATCCAAGTTAAGATGTTTTATTAATGTTTATGGTCTTTAATGTTATTTCAACTGACATTATGTCAGTTTTAACTTCATATTCGACTTTTATTTGGCCTTCCCATGGTTTTCACCAGAAGTTTTCGGATGTAAATGTTCTCATTTTCCGTTCATTTTAGGCTCACCGGAATATTACCGGTCATTTTGTTAAAAATGATTAAAATAGTCCTTGTAATGATAAAACTAAATTTGCCATGCCGCTAAATATCAGTCCCGATTGAATGCACAAAACTGTAACAAACAGTTCAAACGACCATATTTTACTTCTCTGGTTATTTATTGACGAAATATCTGGCCTTGAACAGATTTTGAATCGTATCGAATTTTGTTCGTCGGTTTTTAGGTGGTCATTTCCCACTATATCATACGTAGG
>SCLD01087127.1:0-14371 GCA_004367895.1 Oikopleura longicauda | reverse complement strand
CCTTTGAAAACCTAAATTAAATTATGTTGACTAAATCTAGAATGTTTTCAGTGTCAACCCAGCTCACTCCGCATCCCGCTGCTCTTTGCCAATGAGCTGCTTGATTCGATGACGGCGCCGTGGTGCTTGAAACGGGCCGAGCTGGTGATGAAATGTGTCAAGGGTTTTCTGATCGAGTTCCCCCTTACCAATTGTACAATTCACTTCACGCTGCCGTCGTCAATCGACAGTCAAGTGTTTCAACGCGTTCGCGATCTCATCCCCGACAATTTCCGGCTTACTGTGGCGCTTAACATTTAAACACAGAAATATCTTTTTTTGATTATTCACTCCTTTCATTTTCTTCAATGTTCCAACTATTGTTCATCCCTCTCTCACTCTTTATATATATGACTTTGCAAGTTATAATTTAGTAAATTAATAAGTTTAAGAATGGGAAAGAGAACCTCATCCGATTCGCCATGCACGTCGCCAACATCTGGCGCCGTCAACACGCCGAAAAGGCCCAATTTCGAGGGCGTCCTGCGCGACGAGGGCAAAATGGGCACATTAACACGATCAAGACTGAGTAAGGTATGACTGACTTTAAAAAGTGAGAGACAAGTGTTAACTTGAACCCTCAAACACAACACTTATCACACTTGATAATAGCTCGATCCATCCGTCGAAACACTGAGAGTAAGAGCTTGACTATTAGTTATAAAAGAGAAATTATTGATTCGTATTATTTATATAAAAGAGAGAACCAAAAATCAAATCAACCATTTCAGTCAACAGCAGCTTCATTGAACAGCCCGTGGACGACGGCGAAACATAAGAAGGCAATTCAAATGCGAAAACAGAAGAAAATCGCCATTCTGTCAAACTCAGAAGGAGAGGACAAGGAGAACAACGTGGCAATGGTGAAAGTGGCGAATTTGAACTTGACCCATTGGATCGACGTTCACCAGCGACATGTGACACAGATTAAACAGCTGATTGATGATTTGAAAAAAGCGAGTGAAACGAATCAAACTTCAAATGACTACTGGCAAATTGAAATTGACCGGACAAATGGTGAAGGGACGCTTTTCCTGGGTGACAAATCCAAATTGACTCAATTCGCCAAAATGTGCAACGACCCGAGCAATGACAAGTTCAAGGTTGAAAAGGAGGACGATCTCAAGGTAATTTTAGCTGTTTAATCAACGTAGTAACATACAATTTGTAAAGGCATTCTGGGATGGCATGGTCTACCCGTCAATTGAGGACTTCATCAAACGTGTCAACTGGCTGATTGAAGCCGCCAATGACAACTGGAGTGATTCACATAAAGACAAGAACCCAAACCAGGAAGTGAAGAAACTCGCAACTAAG
The DNA here is from genome assembly GCA_004367895.1 of Oikopleura longicauda. Taxonomy (NCBI): domain Eukaryota; kingdom Metazoa; phylum Chordata; class Appendicularia; order Copelata; family Oikopleuridae; genus Oikopleura; species Oikopleura longicauda. The sequence goes on along the minus strand of SCLD01087127.1, from coordinate 13,015 downwards.
GTGAGTTAATTGACGATAGAGATCAACGCTAATTTTAACCAATTTTAAGCCAAAGCCAAAATCAAAGACAATCGTAAATCCAGTCAAAAGTGCCGAGCACAAGGCCAAGATGGAGAAGGCGAAAAAAGTAAGTTTTTTTAAATAATTCAAAATAATAAAATCAACTTCGCAGCAAGCCGAAGAGCGCCGCGCCGCAATGCGTAAGAAGATGATGGAGATGAAACGGCAGAATCTGGCCGCATCGAACTAGATACACACAATCACCTCTGTTTCACTTTTATCACCATTCCGAACCAACTATGCCCGTCGAACTGCCCCTGTTACACAATACACAGTACACACACACGAATCACTGAAATATATATATAGTGCCTTAAACTCGTTTTAACAATTTGTCTTTTTGTAGAAAAACAAAATGAGCTGGTACTTTGTACATACGCCTTTTCCGTGGGTATTGGCGATTTCATTTGGCATGGGTCTCTTGGGCTTGTTGGAGTATCGACCCGAGTTAGTCGCCCATGATTCCCTTTGGTTACTTGGCAAGCTGACGCGATTGTTAGCTGAAGAGTATCCGCGTGTGATTACACTCATCTGGTACCCGGCAGTCGCTGCTCATGTCGCCGAGGCGCTTTATGCGTTCATTTTGGCGCAAAGAAAGGTTAGTCATTGTTTAATCTCGCATCTAAATCTAAACTACTACTAGGCACTCAACACGGCCTGCTGTGCGGCTTGGTCATTTCAGACGTTGTGCTTTGGATATGCGTCCTTGTTCTACTTGCGCCAGTATGAGCCGAAGAAAACGGCATGACTAGTAGACGCAGACACCGAATCACTTCAATCTTAATCATTACTTTGCCTTTTATTCCGAAAATTCTGCTTTTAAAAATTCGCTCAATCAAGTTATCAGTACAATGGTCTTTTCTAGAATGAACATCAATACCAGTAATGAGCTGGCCCAGGTCGACCAGACGCTGCGTGCGTCACGATATGATGGCTATGATCTGGTCAAGACAGGTGCCGTTGGTTACCTGTTGGGACGGGTAAGTTTAAGTCGATTGTCATTGAATACACAGTTTGTATTCAGTTTCGTGCCGCTCCCATAATTGTCGGCATTGGCGCCGGAATCGTACTCGACACGTACGTCAAGCTGCCACGAGTCGAGCCATACGTTAATGAAATGATCGACAAGGTCAAGCAAATGGCCAAATGAGAGTTCTTTACCGACATCACGTTCTTCAAAAGTTGCATCATATTGATTTAAAACTGTTAATTTTTCAAACTCACCATTTAATTTAATCGCAATAAATTACTTTTTTCTTGATTTCACTTACTGTATGAATTTTAAGAGGCCATTGCATAATGCAAATTTATACGCATAAAAATAAGCTGTCTACTTTTTGATTATGTTGCATAAGTTAGTGGGTAGTAGGAGCGAATTCTAAACCATACTTAGCAGCTGGAGTGGGCAGTCTGCCATTTGAAGTAGCCCCACCGTCCCCGCTATCCGGTACACAATGGCACTCAGTTGAACTGACCAGCACCACAAGTCTATTTTTGATGATTTGGTGATGATCTCATCGACGATGGCGCTCTAAGAGGCGCTGCAAGGACTCTATTAACAGCTCAATATAAAGGTCAGCTTCAACATAATTAAGTATCAAAGTGAACAATAATTATGAAAATTATCCACTTTATTGCCATCGCCGTTTTTGCCCAAGCCGCCTCAATCAATTCGAAACAAGCTGTTGCTCCTAAATGGCGTTTCATCCATCGTGTTATGAGCAAACGCATGCGTCGTTTGCTGCGCGGCGGCCTGCGCCATCAAACGTACTCATCGCCGTACGAGCTGTTCTACTAGACCAACCTACAACTGCTACGAGTTTTTTATAATAAAATGTTTGATTTATAGTTTCAAATGATTTATTGAAAATTCTTCAAGTTATTTATTCAAAATACAGAAGTTATTTCTCACCACAAGGTATTAATACCCAGAAAAGGGTTGGCGCCTTCAGCGGCGATGTACTCGGCCACTGCTGGATGTTTCATTGCTTTCTTGGCAAACTTAACCACGGTGGGCGCGTGTTCTTCAAGCGATTTCTTCGCATCGATGTAGTTATTGACAAAGGCATCGTTAAAGAACAAGTACCAGAAGACACAATCCAAATCGACGAGTGAAATTCTGTCGCCAAAAATGTATTGCTTGTCCATTGACACGTTCAATGTTTTGAACGTTTTCTCGACTTTGGCAATTAATCCACAGCACGTGTTTACCATTGTAGGCATCATCACCCTGTTACGTTTCTCTTTGTCATCATCAGACGTGACAATACGCGTCAATGCCTGGACCTGGCGCTTGTCCAGCCCAATCTCAGCGGCCCCGGCCATAACACCAGCAGTGAAACCCTTATTCATTGCTTCGAAAAATGTTTCACGCAGCATGATCTCCTTCATCCGTTGCATCGGGTCAGTTGGTAGAATGCCAGCCAGATGTGCCGCATAATCGGTAATGGCGGCGGTTTGGTAGAAAACTTCTCCATTCACTTTTAACACGGGCAAAACGCCAAGCGCATCGCGCTCAAACTCGGCACGACGCTCGTTCCATGCCTCTTGATTGTTCGGCACCAACGTATCAGTCCATTTTACACCGCTCATGCGAAGCAACAGTCGAGGGAGCGTGGCACGTCCCTGTAGGTCAAAGTAAATCAGCTCAATATTGTCAGGCATTTTAACTCTTTTTGACTCTGTAACAAAAGATTGAATACGAGTGTGTTTTTTTATTGGACCCAATGTAACTTTGTATCGCTCGTTAATATTTAACCCGAGTTTTAACGTCGTAACCTGAGGTTAGTTTACATAAGTTATTTGCATATTTGATTTATAGTGAGCTTAGACAATGTGACACGATTTGCGAAGGGCTAAATTATATTCGGAACGAAAAGCTCGAGTTTTTAGCAATTATTGGTCCATTATTGGGAAAATACCATATTCGTTGACGAAATCAACGAAAAACGTTGTTACACGAGTTCCCTAGATTCATTTCAAAAATAACAGTTTCCACTCACTGTTTCTCAAACAGTTAGAGTGAGAAATAACCGGCAAAATGAATTGCGAATGGGATGCGTGTCAGGCGAAAGCTGACGATTTGGGTGCTCATATTTATCATGCCCACATTGAACCAATGCGAAAAGACCTTGGTGCGTTTACTTGCAAGTGGCGCGGATGCAAGCATCGAAAAGTGTACAAGTACAAAAGTCATTTGGGACTTCATCTAAAAGATCATCTGGGTGACAATAAAGTATCAGCAAATACTGAACTCGGCACGGGCTGGTGGTACACGGAGGCGAATACGATTGTTTGTGAGCTCAGCAAACAATTAAGTTGTCCCGAAAAGACATGTGAATTAGTAAGTTCCGTTCAAAGCTGAAAGTTACGTACTTGACGGTTTTATTCAAGATGTTGCGACCATCATCAATCGCATGGCATATGCAGAAGGTACACTATGTTAGCGATCTCTGCTATCGCGTGCGTTGCAATATTTGTGATAATCTCGTTGGACTCAAAAATGTCGCTGAGCACCAGAATAAATGTCACAAGTAACCCATACACCCAGAAATTCTGGTAGTAACTTATTACAGTTTCGTACTCCTCAGCGATCATATCGACCTCAACGAATCAGCAAATACTGGCCTTGGCACTGGCTGGTCGTTCATGGACGCAAACACGATTGTTTGTGAGCTCAACGACCGACTTGCTTGCCCACAATCATCATGCGATAAGGTACCGTACATCTAACTGCAACAAATAGAAAAAATCAATTGCGTTTACAAGACTCTGATACCGGAGTCAATTACATGGCATATGAGACGTTACCACCAGAGTACATTACGCTACCGCTTACGTTTGCGATGTAACATTTGCGGCACTATCTTCCATCCAAACAACGGCAAAAGACACGAACAAAAATGTATCAAATCTTTATAACAAACTTGAAATAGCACAATTAGTCTTGTCCAGATACTCCTGCCAATAAAAACATTTACCAACAAGTATTGCTCGGGTATTTTATTTGTTTGATAACAGTAAGGTGGGTAGTACTGTATAACAAGCAAGGTGTGAACTTCGTGAGTGTGTTAAAACTAAAGGCAGATAGGTGTGTTCAAATGTGGGCAGTTTACAGTGTTGGAAAGTGATAAGTGTGTCTGTGTGTATTGAGCTAATATTGTGGTGCCCAGCCATACCACATTTGTGAGAGATTGTCGGGCGACGTTGCCTTGTCGATCAAATGCTGGAGGTAGTGATTGGCGGGCAGAACGTCGGCGGTCGAGGAGCCGTCCACTTCGGCAATGTAATTGATCCGTTTCATCACGTTGTTCAACGCGTCCCGTATCTCGTCCTTTGAGAGCGTTTTCTTGTTTGACTCATTCTGCTGCGAGCGGCCCTTCGTGACGCGACAGTTGTTCCAGTTGACGGTGGGATCGTCCAGAAACAGTGAAATGACCTTGAGTGAAAAATATTTGATTATTTTTTATGGGACGAAGAAGGACAGACCGTTTTTAACTTGTCGGCATTATCCCGCGCTATTTCCATTGTTTTTATTGCCACCTAAAATACGGGAAGTTATTTACTCAAAAACAGTTGTCACAAGCAGTACCGTTCTAAACGTGCCATCTAACTTGGCCATGCCACACCCGTCAATGATCTCGCGCGTCATGCGAAAGGGGACAATCTCGGGCACGGGCAGATTCTTGCCCCGCTCGAAGATCATGTTCAAATCAATGTGAACCACTTCGCCTGATTTCTGACAGATTTGAATGTTCTCACAATGGCGATCACCTAACCCGATTATATTGCCAATAATGCTCATCACGGCCAGGGACGAGGCGTAAGTTCTTCTTGCATTGAGCATATCATTCATTGAGTTGAAATGCTCGACAAACCACTTGTGGAAGACGGGCGGGCCAATTTCTCGCAACAATTTGTCATACTCTTCGCGACACGTTCTCTTGTGCAATTCAACGTTTTTACCTCGCTGCAACCGTTTCATTTCATAGCCATGTCCCGTATTGCCATTCCTGTTGTAAAAGAGTGGCTCAAGACACCCTTTGAACGGCGCCAAATCATTGATCCATTCGATCAAGCCACGCTTGTGTCCCAATGGAATCACATAAAACGATCGGACTGATAAACGATGAGTTCGCGTCGTCTCCGTCGTTCGCAACAAAAAATCAAACATTTGGATGAGCTCACTGACGCGCGCATCTTGTGTCATTTCATCGCCCGTTTTCGCCAGAAACGAATAGCGCTGGCCATTACTGGCGCGAATGGTGAACTTGACCGGTCGCTGCAATGACGACATTTGTTGACAATCGGCTTCAATTGAGCAAATGGTGACGCGTTTGACTTCATATGAAACGCGTTTGCGCTCTTGCACTTGTGAATGTGTCGTTGTCTGATAGTCCTTGAACGTGTCGTTGACCTTGCTCTTTAGCTCTTGATTCAAATCGGGCACGATAAACGCTTTTAACGGGACAAGAAAGTGATTGCCATCCTTGTTTGCTCTCTTGAGGAACTTATTCAACTTCGGGCATTTGTCGTCAATGCGAAATGCCTGGGCTGGCAAATTTTTAGCTCTGGATTCTTTGGACATCTGTTTAATCATTTCCATAAAACCACTCAGCTCCTTACCCAGAGCTTGATACGATTTATACGTCTCGACCGCTTCCTGCTCAACATTCGTTGAAAATATCTTTTCTATAACGTCTGCCATTTTCTTCGCCATCTCTTTTTCAGCCTTAGTTTGCTCTGTCACCTTGTTCCCCGTTGACTTACCACGCATTGTCGTATCAAGAATGTTCCACATCACTTGATCGGGGTACTCGTCGAAAATAGACGTCAAGACATGTTTCAGCGCACCTTCCAGCTCAGGACATTCCGTTGTCAAACGTCCCAACAGTTGACTTAACAAGTACAACCCGTTCTCCTTTGGCAGCCGATCGAACACTTCGGCGAACATGTCGAATACGGCCTTTTCCCTTTCAAAGTAAAGGTTCGCCTCGCCCAACATGTCCTTTTTGTCGTCACACAGTTTGATCGTATCCTTGAGAACATCGGCCACGTCGAAAACCAGGCCAATGATCTTGTACAAACAATCCTCGGCATGCTTATTTCCACTTAATATACTGTTGCAGTAATTGTCCAGCGCCGATTTGATGCATGACATTGAATTTTTAGAAGTCTCTCGACGCCATTGGCGCAACACGTCAATTTCCTCCTTCTTTGGCTTCTTATTCTTTGCGACAACAGCTTGCAGTCTGCAAACTATGTTTCGCCATTGTTTAGCCTCCGATCCGCGAAAGTGTGACTCAAGATACAACCCGTAGCGATAGTGAGCGGTACACTTGGCCCCATTCTGAATGGGTCGCGCATGTTCAATAGCATTTTCCAGATAGTTCGTCGTTTTCATATAACGCGTGCGACTGATCTCGTTGGCCGCCGTCGGGTCGACTTGAAGTCGATTCATGCCACCGACATCGAAATCGTAGCGCGAGGTGAAACGTGCCAGTTGGATGAAACACTGGGCGATGGTCTCGTGGGAGGTGTAACGCTGGCTCGATTGACGCTTTTCTTTGAGTCGCTCATTCTGGCACAACTCTTCCAAGTTGACATAAGCAGCGGCAATGCGATCTTGTTGATTGAAAATGCGACTCTGGCGCGCCTCTTCGAGCGCAATGTCCCACTTGAACGCCTCGTCATGCTCGGCAAAGTGGCGCGACTTTTGCATTTGAGCCAGTGCCGCCACATCATCACCACGCTTGGCGCTAATTGCCGATCGGGTCAGGTGGGCGATGGCAAGTAAGGTGGTGGAAATGGTGACAAGACCGTGATGCTCGACAGTGGTGTTGAACAGGGGACAGTTGGCCATCACATTCAAAAAGGTGCACTCCTTCTCCAGTAAATAGCTTTGATCGCTTAGCTTGAAGAAGTTGCGTTTGACATCCCACTCGGCAAAAACTTGCTCCTCCAATTCTTCGCGATTCTCTGGCGTTTTAATCCATTTCAGCAACGTGTCAATGTCATCGAGCAAGCAGCGCTGGACGGCCGATCGATTGCGGTGTCGTTCAGTTGTATTATCATATAACATTGACAGTGGCATCGATAGCTGCACTTGTTTCAATCGACGTTGTAACTCATCAACAAGCGCATTCCGCGAGTCCGTTTCAATAATTGACAGCGCCTTTCTCATGCCGAGCACCAGATCATTGGCGTGAAACTCAAACGATGTCAACTCTCGATTCGGGTGCTCATTGACACGAGCCTGATGCATTTCGTCAGCCACATCCCATTTGGACAGTTCAATGGCCGATTCAACTGCACGATCATACATTTGACCATTTGAAAAGCGCATCTTATCATTGCACATGTCCAACATTGCATGCCAATTCGAGCCCGAGCGTAACGTGTCAAACTGCTCGTTTTCGTCGATTTTATCGAGCTTGGCACCAAGTTTCTTAAATGCGGTGACCTGATCAGTGTGACCGAGCTGGAAATAGGAGCATGCAATCAAATCGAGCACGCGTTGCCGATCAATGGTCAAATCGGTTTTCGGGTCGTCAAGCTCTTTGAATTCGCCATTTTTTCCTCCCGGAGTATAAGTGACCTCACGCTGCAATGACTCCTCCAAGTAGAAGACGGCAGTGGCGTACTCGTTGACGTTGTAGGCGGCAAGGCCCATTTGGGCGAAGTTAATGTCGTGGTATAGCTGCTCCAGCACGTTCAGCTCCTGGCCCTGACGCTGCGATTCTTTGTTCACCACCATTGGGTTCGACTTGAACTTCCCTTTTAACTCGTTGGCGCGAACTTGGAGTCTTTCTCTCAGTCGATCGGCGCAAGCATCCCACGTCCGCAGAAGCAACACGATCATGCGACGGATCTCCATGCAACGTCGCTCATCCGCATCCTCCATTGATAGTTGGAGACCCTTGTCAAAGACCTCGGCGAAACGCGCATAGTTCTTCGCTGCGTACTCTGCGTTTAACTGCGCCAAAGTGAAACGCATGTCAAAGAGTAGCTTGTCACGCTCCTTTTCCAGTTGCTTTTTAACATAGGCCATGTGGAGAACAGTTGGCATGCAGGAGCGAAACGCCGTCTCCGCCAGTTGCAAGCCGGCTTCACTCGGCGTTTCGGTACACCGCAGTGTCTGGTTCATACTCTTGAACAAGGTCACTTCGGGGCTGGCGCCGTCCGTTGCTTGGTTGATCAATTCAATCATGTCTAGCGTAATCTCATTGACAAAATGGTACATGTCACCATAGGCGAAGTTCTCCATCTTCTCTACGACTTCTTCGCTCTCTAAGTTACTTGTCATGTTGTCATCATTGATGTTGATCACGTTATGCGGTCAAAGTGAAAGTCTGGTTTGCTGAGACTTAATGTGTAGGTGAAAAAACGAAGACAAGCATGAACATGAAATGAATCATTACTTGTACCGAATTTCTTAGAATCATGCTTGTCGGAATCATAATGGGAAAAAGTGTCAGCGCAAAGCCAGCGCCTATCCCTGCAGCATGAGTCAACTTGAGTCACTGCCTTGAACGCACGTGTTGAAAGAAAGAAGGAAGAGATGGACAAGGATGAACATCTGTGTTATCGTCAATTCTTCGACTGGAAGACATTGGGCGGACATGAGACGAATATCTATGCGCGTTTGAGTGAGTGATCGTCATTTTTCATACTCTTCATTATTGACTCTTTTTGAAAAGTGGCAAACAAAAAACGGCCTCTTTACGACAAAACCACCCAGTTCGATCAACTTGACACGACCGAGTCCAGTGCCAAGAAGCAGTTGACGGAGAAAAAACTGGAAAAGCTGGGGCGACAAGTCGGTGAAAACAGTGAGGAGAAGGTGACCTTGAAAGCGCGTTGGTTTATCAGGGACAAAGGGGATAATTGATATCCGCTCATATAACTGTAGTTTCTCGTGTTATCACTACTGTGTAAGAAATTCTAGTGGCGCCTTCGACTATCCACTTGGCGAGGTGCATCCACTGGTCCGGCTCAAATATGCATCTCACTTGCGCCATGCAATCGACCAGGCGAGTGGTGTCAACGACGAGCGTAAGGCAGAAGTGATGCGCATGTTGAACGAACGACCAGACGAGTTCAAGGAGGCGCTGCGTCTCTACATGAAGGATAAACAAGTCGATTATGCCAATCACAAACTAAATGAACGTTTGGATAGTCAACTTACAGACAACATCAGATATAACTAAAACAATAGACTATCCACTCAATAAAAAGACACTGAAAGAAGAGATCGAAGGATTGAAGGTAACGGCGAATGAAATGAGCGAATTCTGGGAGGAGGTGAAAATTGACTGTCAGAAAATGGTTAAAGAATAAAAATTTACAATTGTATACAGTATACTTCATTATTGCCTTTTCAAAAATTGCAAAGAACAAAGGCTCAAATCGGGAACATACGTGTTTCTTTTATTTGTGTTTTCGTCGAGGTATACAACAGACTTTATTAGAAAAAACGGGAGTTTTGGGGGTTGGTGTGATATTGAACTACATGTTTCGCAATACAGTGAAGAGGACAGGCCGATGTTACAAAGAAAGGAACACAGATACAAAAATCTACTAAAGGCGCTTTCTGAAGAGCAGCTGGTGTATAATAAGAGTTTTTTTTCACTGTGGAGGACACACGTGTGAGTCAAGTCAAGTTGGTGGTGTTGGTGTAATAAAAAGTAAAAAGTCAAAAAAATATATATGCTAGTTATATGTGTGTGGAATAAATTACCCTAATTAAATTGGCTGGATACATAACACTAAGTGTGTTCATGCAACAAAAAAAATCAACCATCTAACTCGCCAGCGGCCAACGCATCTGAGTACGACTTCTCCTTCTTCTCAGTCGGGAACAGATTGATTTGATCGTCAATGCGCAAAATGGTCGTTGCTGCCTCTGCCGCCAGTTTCAATGATTTCGTCTTGATCTTGGTTGGCTCAAAAACGCCTGAAAATGATGAAATATTTGGTTTTGAAAAATTTTAAGTCAACATACCCGCTTTCTTATTGTCGCGAATGCATCCCTTGACCAGGTCAAGACCACAGAAACGGAATCCGGCCCGGGCCTCGTTGCACTGGGACTCGTTGTGGAAGGCGCGCAACTTGGAGACGAGATCGGCGGCGTCGAGGGCGGCATTGATTGCCAACGTTTTCGGGATCACCTGCAAACACTGGGCAAATTTCGCCACTGCCAGCTGCTCGCGGCTGCTCATGCTGTTAAAATATTAAATTAAAACTTTGTTTAAAACTAAGAAATTAATACCTGTCGGCATAATTCTCCAAGAAGATGGACAACGCCGCCTCGACAGAGCCACCACCGCAAACGAGTGATTTCGATTCAAAGACGCGTTTCACCACGCACAACGCATCATGCAATGAGCGCTCGATCTCGTCACACATGAAGTAGTTGGCGCCGCGGACAATGATCGAGGCACTGGAGCGGACCTTAGGTCCACGCAGAATAATGAGCTCATCGTCGGAGATGCGCTCCTGCTCGACCAGATCACAGTGACCAAGTGAGGAAGCCTCAAAGACCTCTTCACCCTCCATATTCGACAAGGACGAGATGATCTGGGCGCCACACGCCTTGGCAATGCGTTTCATGTCCTTCTTCAACACGCGACGGACGCCCATGGCGCCACGCTCGACAAAGTACTTCGTGTTTAGATCGTCAATGCCGCCCGTCGTCAGGATGACGTTGGCGCCACTGGCCAGGATCTTCTCGACGCGCTCCTTGGTGATGTCGGCCTCGCGTTGGCGGATGGCTAATTTAATAAATTAAATTAAAATAATTTTAGTTAAAATAAAAAAACCTTGCAACTTCTCGGGATCATCAACAATGACATGGACGCCCATCTTCATTTTGGCCTTTTGGAGTGAGAAATCCAAACAGGCGATTTTGGCCTGTTGCACCTTCTTTGGCATTTGTTGCGACGCAATCGTACAGTTCAGCGCATAGCCATTGATCAGTTGCGTCTCCTTCGCCCCCTTGCCATTCGCCTTCAGTATATTGATCGATTTGATTGGGTAACGCTCGATTCCCTTTAATTAACGTTAAAAGCCGAATTCTAATGGAACATATATACGAAAGTTGTAGAGTATAGTCTACTTAATAACTTTCGTAATTATGTTCTATTCAAATTATGTCCTTTTCAATCACCTTTGGATCAGTGAACTTGACATAGGTAGCGGCGTCGACGATCATGTTGGCGAAGAAGTCCGAATGCATGTTGATGATTTTCGAGCTCATCGAGGTCTTTTAAATTTGTATTTAATTATTTTTAAATATTAATAAAAAACTTACCTTGGCGGCATTGACAATTGACTCGCGATTGATCTCATTGACGGGAATGGTCAGATTCTCGCGAATGTACTTGACGGATTCTTTGCACGCTAAAGTGTAACCGGCAATCACCGAGTTTGGGTGGATCTTTTGACGGACTAGTTCTTCGGCTCCCTTTTTAAATTAAAATTAATTTAAAAAAATATTCTGAAATTTTATTTTGTACCTTCAACAACTCAGCGGCAAAGATAACGACCGAGGTGGTACCATCGCCGACCTCGTAGTCCTGTTGATCGGCGATTTGACACAACAACTTCGCCGCCGGGTGTTTCACGTCTAACAACTTCAAAATCGTCGCTCCATCATTCGTAATCGTCGTCTCGCCCGTCTCATCAACCAGCATCTTGTCGAGGCCGACTGGGCCCAGTGAGGACTAAAATGGTGGTTAACTCGAGAAATAGGCCGAATTTGAATGGAACATATAGACAAAAGTTCTTCAGTAGAAGCTACTCTACAACTTTTGTATATATGTTCCATTAGAAATCTTGCTTATTAACCTTGACAATATTGGCAATGGCGCTGACGGCAGTGACATTCTCGGAGCGGAGCGGACCGATTGGCCTGATTTACGCTCACCGGCTAGAACCAGACGTTCCGACGTGTTTGTGTTCATTTCTCACTGTTCTTAAAGTGATTACGTAATGTAATTAAATGCGCCAGTCCATGTGTTAATTTAACCTAAGTAGTTATCCTCAAATTCAGGGGGTTTTTCAGACAGGTACAGAGTAAGCAATATGTGGATTTAAATACTAGTCACCGAGATCGTCATTAATCTACTTCTTCTTTGGCGCGTTTGGCGTGTTGAACTTGAAGAAGATAATGTCACCATTCTGGACGAGATACGTCTTGCCCTGTTGTCGATATCGGCCGAGTGCTTTTTGGAAATTAAAATTTACTTTTAAAAATTTCAAAAAAAAAAACCTTTAACAGCCGATTCGGAGCGACCTTCTTCCCACGCTGCCCAATCCATCACCTCGGCCATGATGAAGCCCTTTTCAAAGTCAGTATGGATACGGCCGGCCGCCTTGGGCGCTGTTGAGCCGCGTTTGATGATCCACGCCTTGAATTAATTAATTAATAATATTTAATTATTTTTAATTAAAAAAAACTTACGCGAACTTCATCAGGACCAGCAGTAAAGAAGTACTCTAAACCGAGTCCCTTGAACCCGTTGGTAATGATTTTGTCGAGTTGCGAGGGCGCTTCCTCGTCCATCTTCGCCTTGGCATCGTCATCGGCATCCAAATAGTCGAGCTCGTATTGGGCCGAGTAGAGGATGGCGGTGGCGCCTGGGTCGACCTCGTCAATCTAAATTTTTCAAGAATATTTCTCAAAATTATTTTTTCGATAAAAACCTTCTTCTTAATTGGCATCAACCATTTTGACTTTTTCTTAATATAGTCCTTCTTCGCCATATTCAACAAGTAAATCATTGGCTTCGCCGTCAGGAACAAGTACTTGTTCAAAATGTCCATTTCGTTCTCGTTCCACTCCAAAAAACGAATATGCTTGCCATCCAACAAATTCGTCTTCACCTTCTCTAACGTCTCGTACTCGACCTTCAACGTCTTGTTGTTGCCGCGGACGTACACTAGAATTTAGTTT
>SCLD01087116.1:0-14377 GCA_004367895.1 Oikopleura longicauda | reverse complement strand
TCCATTCCATGCAATTTCACGCACATATCATTCGATGTTGACTCCGCCTTTGTTGAGCAGGTCAACACTACCGCGTTTCTGATCACTTTTCCCGAGTACACATTGACGAGCATATTCCGACAGCATAAGCGCTTTCACGCTTACATTAACACCAATGGCGCCTTGTGCGACTCAAGCGATCCGGACATTCTGGCTCAATACTCGGTCACCCGTGCCGATGAAGGCTATCAGCTGGTTGAACGGCCCCTGACCGCAACCAACCGCGCCATTTGGCCAGGCAGTGGCGGTTACCCAGTCGCGCAGTGGGTAGAACAGGTTCGCATTCAGCTTGATCGCGAGCATACCGCCCTGTGCCGTCCCGTCATCACTTTTCTCGCCGCGTCAACGACGTCAAGTGATGAGGAGGCCGAGCAGCGTCTGGGTCAATGTGATCCGGCCGTTGAGTTTGGCGATCGGGTCGGCTGGAATGTCAATTTGTTGTCGCGTGATGAGGAGTACAAGAATGTGCCGAAGACGCGGGGTGATGCGGTCGAGTATGTCTCGTGCCAAATCAATGATCAAGGTTTGCTCTTTACTGGTTTTGCGAATTTAAACGGGTACTAAAACGATTTCATAGTCGTACCATATTGCCTTGGGCTGACACTACGCGTGCCCTTCTGGCAACACGATATCGGGCTGCAATGGGCGTTTAGTGAGTTCTGCGCGCCAATGGTGTCAATGACGCTGCAATACGTTGACTATGTTAATAATAAAGAAATAAAGTGAACAAAGTTTATTTTTGATAACTTCGCTTATGAGCACCCCATTGCCATCGTGACCACTTTGCATGATCAAGGGACCAGTACGGACTGTACTCGACTAAAAGAACAGGTTGCACCATACTTCTTCAATGAAATACCTCCCGTGTGAAGCATTCCGTCGTGAGCCTGCCTCATGAGATTGTTCACGTTCAGATCGCTCGTAAAAAAAGGCCGTACAACTAGGCGCGGTGTGCATCAAGCTGTATAACGTTAACTAAAATTCGAATCACTGTGATAACCTCAGTATTGTGATGAGCACCGATAGCATTTCACCAATTTTTTTGTCAAAGTTTACCTTCTGAAGTCTTTCTATCGACGTAACCCACTTATGAAGCCGCAGTCATTAATGGCGAAACGAATCGCACGTTATTCTTGTCCAACGCGTGCCAACGCCACAAATATTATTCACGTCATTGTATTTAACATTACTGTATGTTCTACTTTTAAAATAGCTACTGAAAACCAGTGACAAACGGGCGTGGTGTTCCCGGCGGCCCCGTTGAATGACAAGTCAGGTCAAATGTCGAAAATACTTCACACATGGCATGATCGCATCGGCAGCCGAGCGCAATTGAGACAACGTCGCCACCGGCGTGTAGACTCATGCGTGGTGGGCACTCGACAATGCACATAAGTCGTCGTTGACGCGGCGTCTTGCGACAGCGCGGTGTAGTTGGCGAGGCGAACTCGCCGAAATTTTGGGGACAAGCAAACTGGACAGATTGTGCTGAGGCGAACAAAAATTGCAGTTTCATTTCTCTAATGATAGAGTAGTTGACGGCAAGTGACATATCATCTCGTCAACTGTATATGCAATTATACGTTGAGGGTTTTTAATGTTAAACATTAAATAAAAGCTCACATGCCAGTGTCAATTATATCAATTAGCTCACATTAGCCTGTATTTTACGGGTACATCGATCGCTCATAGGACGAATATAAAAGGCTCAGGGCAACCGTGGTACAATTAATCGCTATGAAGGCAACGTTTTGTATTTTACTGCTGACGGTTGCATCTAGCCTACGTATGATCAATATGGCAAATGCTTCAACAGGTTTAAGAGTATTTTATTATCTTAAAAGTCAACACAACTTAGCTTACCGCCAAGCGAATGATCACTATCGTCAAGCAATGATGAGAATGAAAAAAGAGATCGCTGAATTGCACGCTGAAATGGGAAAGGAGTTTGGGAAACTTCCAATTAAACTACCCACTAAGGGACCTGGTAAGGCATCGACGTGAAACCACCTTGAAACTTGCTTGTAATAAAGCCTGTAATAAACAAAACTGACCCTACTTATTTATTACATCGTAACATATCACTTTACTTTGCGCTTTTTCGCTGCTTCTTCGTCGTTGAGCTTCTTTTCAATTTCCAAGTAGGAAAAGCTCTTCGTGTTCCAAAGAATGTCCATCAGATTGAAATGTGTCCTAATGATGATTTAAAGTATAAAACTGAGCGATAAATTTAACATACGCATAGTTGATTCCCTCGCCTCCTTTTGCCACATGATTATGGTGAAGCCAATGCATGCCAGGATGATCGAAGCCAGGCACCTTCCACCCCGAGTGAACAGTTATGGCCAGGACAATGTTCAGCAGGCACTGAACAGTAATTTGCAACTCGGCCACACTGCAACACCTACCCCGTGAATGACGGCAACAGGTGAAAGATTGAAGTAAGCGACCGGAATCAGCTGCATCATCATTGGCACTGGGCCTTCGCCAAAATAGTCGAACACTTTTTTGATTAAGTTTAGCTTAGTGAATTAATAATTCAATTACCAGTCATATAATAGCCGCTGATTGCTGTGTCAGCTTTGGTGGTATGATGAAGCAAATGAAACTTACGGTACCAGCTCGGCAGAACATGCTCTGTGTGTTAACGTTAGAATAGCATTAATATTGAGCTTTCTTACCCAAGTAGTGTCCCGTAAAAAATGTTAATTCAAACATGAGTCCACAAACGAAGCATGACAACAGTACGTTGAGTATTGTCTCATCCTCTGGTTTCTACGTGCCAAAATGTTGAAACATGTATATCCTAGTCAGCAAACATCAAATTAACAAGGTCATCACTGTCTAGCAAAAGACCGCTCAAAATGCCAAGTTTACAACTACTCAATGCTGCTGATCACTGCCTTCATCGCAGTAGCGGGAGTGGTCATGATTTCTCAAACATTTTGGGTGCCTTTGGTAATGTGCCGAATGCATCGAAAATTAGGTTGCTGACGAGCGGACAAACGATCAAATGTATCAAATGATTTCGCAATACAATCGGGATCATGCGGCTCGTGCTGACAGTAGATCGTTTCTTGTACAATTTGCCACGTTCTCTTGATACATAACGGTAAGTTAGTGTGACCTAGTTGTGTCCGATGATTACCCAGTGATGTGATCAAGGGCAAGAAAGAATATGGCAAGTGTCCACCAAACAAAGATACCTATAATCCAGCTACGCGGAATTAGTTGTATGTTAATTAAAAAAATGTATTCAGCAATTCTACGTTTGTTTAGTTTACCATGGGACAGCAAATGCCCAGCGACGGTCTAGTCTTTATCAACCGGGTCATTTTAAACGGACTAGACAGCTAATCCCTGGTTAATTGCTGGTTCACAAAAATGACCCATTGCCCATAGACGTCCATTCGATCATATACAAATTTGTGGCTTGAATTGAATTATGATGACGGAAGTTAACTAACGACGCGGAAATACCTGTAAAAGGACGCCATCAATATTAACAGTGATGCTGGCTCATAAATCCACGAGATGTGATCCGCCAAAACGCCTAAACCAGAGAGAGATAAAAGTCGGCTTGCATTCGTCCGATTCGGTTAACCACGGGTAAGCTAACCGCAAACCGTGTCGAAACTCGTTTACGCGCACACACATTGCTCAAATTTTGCTGACTTAGTACTTTTGGTTCCTAGGTTTGATTATGACGAACCAGTAAAAGTTTACCAACAATTCCCCAAAGGTTACAATTTGCTGTCGCTTATACAATGATGAGCTTAGCCAAAAAATGAGCACAAAATAGTAAACTAGTTGAACAGTGACTTGTATGGCGTTTGAAGAGTTCACAATCCAATTTTCTTATCGGTACCTTTTGTGATCGATTGTAGAGTAGGCAGTTTTAGGCCTTCTAATTTCGGCGGTTTATCTGACATTTTGTCACTAGTAGTCTCTATATGTTGGTGGTGGTAGCGTTGGCGGTGGCGTTTTCGCTTCTCTCTCGCTCTCGTGGAAGAGCAGGGCAACGAAAATGCAACAAAGTTAGATACTACGATAATGGGCCACTCCGAAGTGTGTGAAATGGCTCTATTTGTTTGTTCTGTGAACTTTATGGCAGATTTAGATGAGAGGATCGTAACTCATATTGACAATGCGACTAATGAGATCAGCTGAGTCGGCCAGATCGAAATCTGATGAACTTCAGTACGCCCTGATATATAATGCAGTAAATCAGTTTCTATCATTTCGATGGTTGAATGCATATCGCATTGTAGAGGTCACTTTATCAGATGAACTGGGTCAGTTCGTGTTATTTTTAATATGTCACCTAGTACCATTTATATTGCGTATTATACTGCACCTAAATGATTAACAAGTAACTGAGCTATTATCATCGCAGACAGTCTAATAGACGAACACATCGTGGTTTGTAGTGACCACTACGCTTCAAAAAAAGACCAGCAAAATGCCTGCCTAGTTAGTATTAGCATGTCAATTACTGTACTCAGACTGATGAACCAGTCTCATACTTCCTACCAATAATATGAGATCTAATATCGTTGATATTCAGTAAGTCCCCACACTTGGTAGTATAAAGCAAAGAATGATCGGAGCCGACTCGAATCAGAGCCGCCCCGAGTTCAATCGCACCAAAAAGGTCAGAACAAGCAAAAATAGACCAACTCAACGATAGCATTAAAACACCACTACTAATGGCCAAATAGGGGCTGCATTAGCGAAAGCATGTCGTAATTGGAAATTGAATAAGATATTGGTAAATATAGAAAAAATATAGAAATGAGAAACCGCAAATAACGCACAAGTGTCGGCAATGGTCAGATTAAATCCCATACGATGCACCCTAGCCCGGCAGTATGCCTTTTTGTAACAAGCTAGGTCAAAAATAAGCATTTGGTGTGTGTGTGTGTTTGGCGGTTTCAGGTCCGCGACAAACAAGCAGAACAAATAGATTGGTGCCACTTGCCAATTGCCTATGCTTCTTCCGGGAAGCCCGCGAAGCAGTGAGACACGGTAAGTAATGACAGAAGTTCAGTTCTAACAAGACGAATGGCCCCGCATCATCATTGATACCGCACAATTCTATTCTTTTTTTATTTTGGTGGCAGTAGTGCAGTCTCCACGTCTTCTTCATTCGACCAAGGGGGACAGTATTATACGCGCATTTCATCAAACATACTACTACATCGTTCATTCAGACACGCACACACACACACACGCAGAAGACACATATTGAGAGAGTGAGCTAGTTACCAAATGAATAATTTGACGGTTGCATTTGCAATGGGCATTATGTCGACAGTTGGAACAGTACTGCATCTCATCTTGCTTGTTAATTTGATCCGCCACACGCGCACGACCAAAGGAAATCGGCTTCAGACTCTCCCAAAAAAGCACCTTCTCCGTTGTAGCTTCTAATTGATGAACCGCGCCAAAGTAAAGAACTTGACGACTAACTTTATTCTGGTCAATTCGATCGCACAATTGTTCTACTTGATCATGGTGGCACCCCTCGAAATCACGTACATGGTCAATCGCAAGTGGATGTTTGGCATCTTGGCGTGTAAAATATTTAAAAGTTGGAAAGCTGTTGCCGCAGGTTTGTTCGAGAGTTCAAGCAAAAGCAAAAACTAAAAACATTCCATTTCCCGGCAACAAAAAACACAGCAACGTACCCACAAACACACGTAACCGTTTCTGCATTTGTGTTTTTGCTAGAAGCTTGGGAAATGCTAAACTGGAAAAATCGAATCGGTTCCAGTTCCGTGAAAAAACACGACATTTAGGCTTTGTTTTATGGGTTCATGTCCTTTCTCGGCATTGGCCAAAGGTCACAGAGTTGAATGATTTTTAATTAATACGAAGGGATAGCATGTACAGACTATAGTATAGTGCCAATAGTCCTTGAAAATGCCGATAATAGTTCATTTAGTAGCGGATTTAAAATTCCAGTTGACACGCGTTACCAATGCGTCTGTAAGGCCCGTTATTAAATGACGCTAAGTTTAACAGCCGCAATGAGGTGACGGGGACGGGGCTCGTTTGTTGAAATACCGCGTCAAAGCGCGTTGTTTTGGCACAGAGCACTGTCCCAGCGTGCCACTACCGTTATTTACCGTTAATAACCAAATCTGACTTCTCAAAAGTCTGAATTTACTAATTTGAGTAGCCATCTCAATCATGGCGACGCTAATGATGACAACGGATCGATTATACGGCGTGTACAGGTGCATGATCCAAGTTTAATCCCGATTCTAGCGTAATTCACAAACAACCTATTGAATCATTGTTAAAGGCCAATCCGACGTCGTGAGCTCATCACTGGTTCGTGGTACTCGAATACATTGGTCACGTTTGTAATTGCCTTTGCACTACTGTCGGGTCTGCCGAAGTTCTTACTGTCGACGACGGTAAGTTAAACGGAAATTGTTACAAACGCCGTGCCAAACTAATTGGATATGGTGTTTAGAACTTCACCGTTCAAGTTCACTTTGGCCCTCTTCCGTTCGTGTCGTGATAGTAATTGTCAACTGAGTTTGAAAATGGGACACACGGAAAAGGGTAAAGAACAAACACTAACCAGACTATTAACTTGAACTCAATTTTTACCGTAGCACACTAATCACCCGTGCAATAAAGGTGCCAAAAGTAAAGTGGCAACATGAAGTACAGTAGATAAATTACTATAGGTTCTATGTTCAAACCCGCGGCAGTTTTCGAAAGCCTGTGAGCACTTGCTTTAGTGGCGAAAAAACAGTTGCGTCAGTTGACGCTCTTTGGGGGGAAATACTTCGCGCGTGTGATCCAGTATGAACCTCAGTTAATCGGATTATCCAATAAAACTTCGATCGTTCGGCTTTGACCCAAAGTTGACACTGTCATGATAGTATTCTGAACTGACAAATCGAAACCGAGTTCACGGTAAGTTGATATGTTCGCTGACGCATTTTAATACCGTGAGTGAAATACCGTATTACCGATACACTTAACATTGGCTGAGACAAGAAGACAAGACTTGCGTCATGTTCAATACAGTCAGACATTCGTTTATTTCCATTCAGATGGAGGTCGGACCCGACGGGCAAAAATTCGAAGTCTGTGTTTCCGAAGATCCACGCCGCGCAACGTCAGAGTCAGGATCGGTGTTGATATTTTGCATTTGAGGCCTCTTTATTTTAATCGTTGCTTGTTTTATTATTTTCACTGGAAGAGGCTGATTGTAATCTTCTCATTTATACCGCGTTTGGTGTTTATATGCTACCCGCGTTCATAGGGTTAGGGGGATAAAAAATCAAATTCAAACACACTAACTCCGTGGCCTACGAACTTGTTTCGACTATCCCCTATTTAACCAGCCTTCTTGTTATGGTTCTTGATACGTTCCGTCGCGCAATCCCTCAACAGTGGCGCAACGGACGTGGTCGGCAACAATGGTAGCAGGGCCAAGAACAAATGTCTTAGTATTATAAGCATCAAAACGAGAAGTGTTTCAGTTGACACGCAAAAGGATTCGCAAAAGAATTACTCGCCAAATTGCAAGGTAAACTAGGCCAACACCTAATCAAACCATTTCGTTTTTCCTGAAGGCGAAAACGGCCGACTTGCAAAATGTATTAGTCAAGAATGCGGCGCTGGACACTTTCATTTACACATTATGCTGGGGCCCGATGAACTTCGTGTAAGTAAATGAGTGAACAAAAAAACTAGTTTATTCGATTATATGCCAGGATGGTCGTCGTCAACATAATAAACAAGAAATCCATGGACCAAGACGACGACTATATACTGATTGGGTCGACATCAAGCGGTATGTAAATTATGTGTCTTTTTCAGGTATGACGATGTTTGACAGGTGCGTGACTGGTTCTATGGTGTAATGGCTATCACTTTGGACTTTGAATCCAACAATCCGAGTTCGAATCTCGGTAGAACCTGACTTTTTTTTTTGTCACTTCAGAACAAGATGCCCTAATTGAAAAGAGCATTTGGCTCAGCCTGATCATGATCGATCTCTACTTTATTCTATGGCCGGCCGGTTTCTTTCATCGATTCCCGCATTTATTCGCCTTTAAATGGTCACTAACACGAAAACGCGCCTTTGTCTACGTAAATCGAAGTCTGAGGTGAGATTCTTGGCCCGGTTTTTAATAATTCTGTCATGTCATATGCGCCATGTTTTCAGTACGATCACGGAGCGAACGAGGCTGAGCCGTTGACAAAAATGTGTCTAAATTTGAACTGTCCACAGCACTGCCGCCAATAATAGGTGTCACATACAGACTTAAAATGCCATATGACCATGATTTGGACTTATAAATAATGAAGTGTTCGAGGTGCTCTCTCTGTACCCCCCTATTTCATGTCATCCATTGATGTGTGCGTCTGGTGGTTCCTTTGTGGCTAGAATGTATACAAAACACTTTTTGCTCTCGTTGCTCAGCATCACTAAAGTCAGACCTGTTCAGGATTAACCTATCATGGTCAAGATGAGTCCATCCTGTATTGACGTGATCCAACAGTCACATAATCCGAAAATGTACGCATTGATTTGTGGCCAAAAATACGGTGTCAATCAATGCTTACCGTGTAAGTGACCTTTAGAGGTTAATTCCGGTTTCCTCCTGATGACTCGGATGTACACTGGCTGGAACTGTTGAAAACAGTATTCTAAACAAAGATTGTCACATCAGTTGATCCATTCAAGCGCCAAAAAGTAGGTCACCACAGTGAAAATACCGTTGACGGGGGCAGAAAACAGAAGAAACCAGACTTTAACAGTGTAATCATATTTAATGTTACGCCTACTTTACACGCAAAATGCCAGCGCAATGTCACTCTACGCTCCGTGGCGAGTTGACAAACGAACTTTGTGTGGATGCATTGTGTTTGCTAATTAAAAATGTATTCGCTGATGATAACACCACCCGTTGCCAACAATCGATGGCGTGCAGTTCTGGCCCAATTGTTGGGTTATTAAGAAGTGCATATGAAGTATCGGTAGATACCCGTGACCTTTGCCACCTTACTCCCGCATCTATTCATTCATGCACGGGGCATCGTCTTCCGCCCACCACACTCTTGCCGAACAATCTTACGGTAATTTGGTTTTGGTGTTGACACACAAAACCGGACATTTTTAGCCTTGAACTTTGGTGTCCCGATATTTTGTTGAGGTGGAGGCGCCGTAACCTTTTTCAGTTTACAACGAACGACGCTTCGGTCCCAATGTGTGTTTGAGTGAGTGTGATCCTGCCTGAGCATAAACTCTCGAGTGCCATCGCCACCACCACCACCACCACCAGGCCAATCCAACACCGCCACCACTGCCACCGCCGATTTGGAGCATGATTATCGGACAATAGTCGAATGAATCTGATTCTGGAAATGAAAATTGAATAAAGCTGAGAGAACGACATTTTTTGATCAAATGAACTGAAAGATATTGAACGAAGTAAAGAGAATCACCCACCAATCCCTGCGTGCCTGCCCCCGCCGAAGCCTTATCTGACCTCTTATAAAGGAAGGTTTGATTTTTTGTTATGCTCGGACTTGACGGAAGTAAGAAATTAGACGAGTTTTAAAATAGAGACTGAACTCTCAAATCAAATCATGAAACAGACAGACTGAACTAATACCACCATCCGCTGATCTAAGAGAAAGAGAAAATTAGGGATAAAAGCCGGCCCGTGTTTAGCCGGATGAAAATCTGGCTAATCTTTGCCTTTTGCTTCAACTTGATCTTGGGGCTGGAGGTGAAGAACAGTGGCAATCCACTCCTATTTGAAAGTGTCCAGCAACATGCAATTGACGTGGCAAAGACACTTATCGGCGGTGGGGATGATGCGCCAATTCGAACGGTTCGCGGATACAAGTCAAAACTGATCAAACAACGAAAGGAAGCCGAAAAGAAGGCGGCGGCAGCGGAAGAAGCGGCAAAGAAAGAAGCCGAGGAAAAGGCCAGGCTTGAAGCCGAGGCGGAAGCACGAGCTAAAGGTAACTACTGAGCAAAAATGACGCAGTTTGCTAAATAATGGGTCTGTAGGCAAAGGCAAAAAGGATCCACCCAGTATCATCAAGGCGACAAGTGAAAACAAAATTTGGATATCGAAGGAACTTGGTCATTATTGTATCCTATTTTACTTTGATGTAGTCAATTGGTAGTTTAATTGGAATAGTAAAGAATAACCAAAAAAGGCAGCCGAAAATGCCGATGTTAATGCAATTCGCGCGCGTATTAGCGCAATGGTGAAGGAAGCGAATCAATGGATTCAAAATAATATCGGGCGACATGGTCAGAAGGATCAGTACAAAGGAACATTGGGATTATTTTTTTCACTTGTTAATCAGTTTAAATAAATCTGATCAAATACTGATTTAACCCATACTACAGCACGGCGACTAGTCGAACGCTACAATGAGCTGCCCGATCGTTATATGCAAGTGATTGGCCGATGCCGCGATCCAGGATCACTCGGTGAGCTTGAGGAGTTGCGCCGCTCGCGCCCCATTCGCCAGGAGCGCAAGGTCGAGGTCAAGCTGGAGCGTTCACTTGCCCGTGAGAAATTACGTGAAGAAAAGGAGAAGAAAATGTGAGTTTAGCCATCAATAGTCAATTTTTATTTTTATTTCTTTTAGCGCTGAACGCGCCGACCGTGAACGCCGTCAAGCCGGTGGTGGTGGCGGCGGTGGTGGTGGCGGTGGATCAAATGGGCAACGCTTCCGACCTAACCGCGTTGAGAAGAAACCATTGAAGTACTACCAGTACCTGTCCTCACAGATCCAGAAGAGAAAGTAAGTAGTTCTTGGTCTTCGAGTGTGACGACGTGTCCGCGCTTGATATTGTGGTTGACCTTTTGAATGTGTAATTGTTCTCTACTTTGTTCTGACGTTTTTGTGCCTTCCAGATTACAGCGAAACGAGCTCAAGTGCGATCCCGAGCTCCATCCCGATTGTAAGAAGAAGGGTAAACCCGGTCAAGCGGCGCGTAAAAAGTTCCGACCGGATCCACGCGAGGCAATGTGGACCAAGATCAATCGCGCCATTCGACTTGCCGCGCTTGAGGTACTGCTAAC
Source organism: Oikopleura longicauda (assembly GCA_004367895.1). Lineage (NCBI taxonomy): Eukaryota > Metazoa > Chordata > Appendicularia > Copelata > Oikopleuridae > Oikopleura > Oikopleura longicauda. Next base: position 3,251 of record SCLD01087116.1, on the reverse strand, counting down.
TGTTCTTTATTTCGGAAAATATAATTTTTTAAGGTCCGCAACGAATGCCACATATGGGACAAGTTGGAGAAGAAAACGGCGAAGCTAAAACAAAAGGCATGGGAGTTTTGGATGGAGCTCGACGATGGTGGAAGCAAGCGAACTAACGCGGCTAAAATACCCGTCGTCAAAGACACATTGAACAAATTCCTCAATGCGTCGGACTAACTAACAGAGTAACGGGAACGCAAAAGTCCTTTCCAAAAACACTTTTTGCGACTGACCCACTCTATCTATCTGTCAACCTATTACGCACTCGGTTACGTTCCTTCAGAATTTTGAATGCACGGTTAATGCCGTTGCTGGGAAGTAAAATTAGAAAAAATGTGGCCGAGTTGACCGAATATATAACAATAATCTCAATTTTTGGGGGTGGTGGTGGTAACAGATCTGGACAATACTGTACTAGTACCGATTTGACCACAAATTTCTATTGTAGACTGATTAACTAGCGACTTGATATGTAAGCACAAATGGCCAATTTAATATTTTCAGTCGTACAAAGTCTACAATGAAACGCGCGTTCGTCTTGGTCTCGACAAGGGCACCAAGAAACTGTCCAAGAAACAGATTTTGGCCCAACAAAAGAAAACGCAGGGTTGAGCAACCTTAGCCACACACTCATTCAACTCACACAAACACAAACATAATTGGGGAGAGAGCTAGTAATAACTAAGTGCAACACTCACATGCAACATGTGATGATATGTGTAACAACATGTGACATGTGTAACATTATGGGTGTTCACTTCATACGGCGCTAGCGCAGTTCAACATGCAGTACCTCGCACAAATCATCGATCAACAATTCGTTTATACTTGTACATAGCACTATAGAGAGTCACTTGTATTTATATAATTCGTTGTTTGGCTTGGTTTTGAAGAGTCAAAACCTTCAAAACAACATCGAACACTAGAACTTAAACAAAATGTACATTAGATCGCCTAAAATCTACGAAATTGGACGGGCTCGCTAAATAAAAAGGCCATTTAGCAGCTTTCTCAATTTTAACCATTACCAACATGCGCCAATTAAAAAAACTCACCAACAAAATCAGTCACTCAAGTATTAGCGCATAAAAAAACAAAAACGGTTCAATTTCAACACAAACAAACAGATCAAAACTATATAGATAAAATATGTAGTTAGTTTTGGGGAGCACCAGGAACGAGCCACGAGTGACTAGTATTTGACGCAGCTGATTTTGTTGATAACGATGAACGAAAGAACGAAAAAACGAAGACAAAAAGCTGAAAATGAATATTATTTCGCCTCGGAGTGAAGATGATCATTCCATATTGACAATAAAAATGTTATGGTGATTTTGTAAAAAATGTTTAATTCTTTTCATAGAAAGTTTGATGCAACTGTTGGTGTACAATATTACACCAAAAGTGATTGTCGTGTGATCACACCGAGTAGGATAATTAAGAGGGATTTATTGTTTGTCCAGAACAGTGGTGTTTATCAATCCCAAAAATAGTTGGCAGCAAACAAATCCTGGAGACATTCATACTCAGTGCGCGTCATTTTACACTCGTCCTGAAGGTTGCGCATTTTGTTGATGATGCGCTCTTGACCAGCTGTTCTCACTGGTTCATTGTCCCGCTTCTAAAAATGCGTTGATGATCATAAAAATGGCTGATATTACCTGGCTCACGTTAGGAGCTCCATAAGCAAGGGCGACGGCAAAAATACAAACGAAATTCATTGGCCCTTGGGAACGTTGTCTGTTAGTGGAAAGTAAGTGGAAAGACACAGATCAGACACGATTTTATACTGGAACATTATCCGCTTCTGAATAATTAAATGATTCAACCATGCAAGTCAGGGTGATACATATCCGTCATTTGACCCTGGTGTTAACAGACAATGTGGACATTGTACTTTTTCATGTGAATTATTATTATTATTATTATTGCGTTTATTTGCTTATTGACAATATAAGGCTTGTTTTGACAGATTACGGAAATATGTTCCATTTACGATTGGCGTCTTGTTTCGTATTGTTTGAGTCAGGGCGTCTGCATACCGGACTTTATTGCGGTATGCGGGCGAGCGTTCCATTTTCAATTTTTGACGTTCTGTGTGTCTGATTTGTCTTCTTGTTTTGAAGTAGTTTGCGACTTCTGCTGTCGGTTTCGTCGCGTGTAGATGTTTGTGCATTGTTGTGTTTTAGTTGTTTTTTCTTGTTCAGTCTGGTCATTGTCGATGATGCTGGTTTTATGATCGTGTTGTTGTTTTGTGTGGTGGTGCATGGTGGCGGTTCGTAGCAGTTATACAGAAAAGGCGGTAGTATAAATGGTAGCAGTGCAGTTTGCATGTAATAAATAATTGAATAAATAGATAGATAAGTGGTTAATGTGTAAACAGTACAGTTGAGGCGTTGAAAAGAAGGGAAGTGGAGCATTTGTAGCCAGGGTATGAAGTCTTCTTCTTGTGTTTGTGATTTCTTCCGACCGAAAGTTACTTACTGTAACAGCTTGGCGTGACGAAAGTCGTGTTGATGACAACTCTTCAATCTTCGGCAATTTGGTGTCAACGGTTTCTTCTTGTAATTGGATTCGCGAGGCAAACCCAAATACTGAATTTGACCGTGCTTTGGACTCGAATAGAAACAAACGGCTGTGAGACTATTCAGAAATGCATTACAGTTGTCATTTTAAATAAGGCAATCCGATTTAAGCCAAGCCATCACTATCCAATTATCTCAATATTTTAAAAAATATTTCAAGAATATAGTCAATTATCAGCTGTTTTGCCAGCTTTCTTATAAGTTATAACACAGATCCGTGAATTATCTCTAGATTTGAAGGATTGATCATAAAAGAACGATTTTTCATAAAGTGTACTAGCTAAGACTGATAAATGTTATTTAAAAATACAACCCCCACTTTCTAAAATAAAGCAATTTCGCGACAATAGGGCTACCTTTGTGGGACAGCGGTAAACCAGGTTGTGTTACAGACGGCCATCTGTGTTCAGTGTGAAAAGATTTGGGCGTAATGATGGTTAAGATACAATTTTGACGATCCACACTTCAAAGTAGAATGAATAAACTAAAGGTGTGTCAAATGTTTGCCAAATGTTTCATTCTCATTGCGGGGTCTAACTTTAAATCGATTTCATAATTGTCGAAAAAGGCAATGAGAGGCGCAATTTTAAGAGCATTGAGCACATTTGAGCTCAACGAGGACTGCGCTAATGATAC